>APFE030587800.1:75152-107911 GCA_000404065.3 Pinus taeda | reverse complement strand
TTTCACTTCTTGAACCTTTTTCTTCTTGATATGTCCTTCTATCTTAAGAGTTTGAGGAGTGGTAATTATTGCCAATGCTTTACAAGATATGTTCAGATTCATTTCTTCTTTCTTTGGGGTTGAGTCCTGGAATATATCATCTTCTTTTGATGATTCTTGATCATTTTCTTCATTCTCTTCATACTCTATGTAAAATTATAATTTCTTCTCAACACACTTATGACCTTTAATGCATTTGCTATCACAATTGTAACAAAGCCCTTTTTCTCTTTTTTCTTCCAATTGTTGTAGTGTAAACTTTGTAGGTTGTCGAAGGCTAGGAGAAGAAACACTTCCATAATTAAAGTTGTGAGTGGTGGGATTCCTTGTTTCCATAATTTCGCTTTCAATTTTTCTTGCCCACCTGAATGCCTTCTCCAACAAATCAGGCTCCCAAAGACAAACCTCATGTTGAATTTTATCCTTTAAAGTACCTATGAAGACATCAATCCATTGCTTCTCTGGAATATCATTTGCCCTTATATTCAATTTTTGGAAGTCCTCAATGTGCTCTGACATTGAACACTTTTGTTTGAGATTTATCAATTGGCTAAAGAAGGTGTTTCTCTTTGTATCCTCATAAAGTGCTATCATTTCCTCCATGAAAATTGACCACGTAACAAGTAGTTTACGAGAACAAAGCCCTTTATACCATAAAAATTGATTCGGTTCTAAATAATTAGATGCAATAAATACCTTTTGTGATAATGGTACACCATGTAGATCAAAATATTTCTCCATTTGTAGTATCCAATTTACCAGATCCTTGCCCTCAAACTTCCTCATCTTGCTTTTTCTTGATTTTAGGAGCTCGATCTTCAAATGACTGTAACTCTGTAATTTTGGATCTTCCAATTCTGAAATCACGACTTGCAATAGCTCTCTATGTCCTCTTTCCAATGCCGCCAATCTGATCGAAATTAGATTCTCCAAGAAAGAGTTATGCACAATCTCCCAAGATGACTTGATTATATACCTCTTCAGAAGAGTGAACCAGTATGAAGTGCATGTGTCACTGATTTGACCTTTGGATCTAAAGAATATACACAGGAAACTACAATCCATCATCTTTCTGAAACTTCTTACGAAATTTCAATCTGATGCTTAAAACAAAAGTTATGATAATTTTCCCAAGGTCACCTGTTTGGAATGCAATTCAAGAGTCTGCAACAACCATAACTTCCTCAGATCCTATCTCCATAAATATAGTGATACAAGCTCTGAAATTCGGATCCGAAGTTCAGAACGATTTCAGCGAAAATGGGTTTTTGTTGTCTCTTCTGAAACGCCGTAGAAAAAAAAGTTATAGCGAAAATGCCACGATGACCTATTTGGAGTAGTGAAACCCTAGAATCCAAAGCTCTGATACCAAATGTTATGAAACCAGCCCACAAAAAGATAGAAAAGATAGATCAATGCCTTAGAAATAAACCTCTTCGAGGGGGCAACCTCCTTTACATTACACAAATGAACAATTCTTGGATGATACAAATGACAAGACCTCCTTTCTAATATAAGAGTCTAAGGGGTCATAATATAATCAGAGCCGACATAACAATAATAATGTAAGGGCACAATAATAAGAATAGTGGGCTTCTATAGAGCACAATAATAACAATATGGGGACTATATGGGTACAACAATATAATGAGGGGGTTGTACTAATAACAATAACGGGTTACACTAGTAGTATGGGGGCCTAACACAACCTCATTTGTGTATACTACTAATAATATTTTGGAATATTCTTGGAGGTTAAATCCCTACCCTCACCTAATAATTATTGATAATTAAATTAAAATTCCAAAATAGATATGTCTATTAGCATAATAAGTTAAGAATCTTGATGATTAAAATCCTTATTACATGTTTTTTTAAATGTATATATGCTTAACACATATTAATTATTTTTATAATTAATAATAATAATGATAAATTTATTATTTTCCCCTGATCGAGGTGCGGCCACTAGAAAACATCGGTGAAAGGACAAGGGTATGGCCCCTCCACCACCTCGATCACACGAGGGAGGGTAGGAGGCCAACCCACACCCCCTGGACCACCATTATGACATTTAACTCCACCCTCGAGATGATACTTGCCCATTCCAAGGTGGGGAGGATGGTCTTGCCTCCAAATACATTGTTGAGCTTTTCTGCGAGCCTGTTGTCACCTCAACAGGTCTGTCTGCGTGCTTAATTGAACCTAAATTTTGTAATATTTTTCTCCGTTGCAAAGGTGACTTCCCTCACCTCTCACAAGGAGTTTCTTGTCCTCCTCTTGGCATTTGTGCAAAGAACCATCAAATGACTCATCAAATATCCAAGATTGAGAATCTCCTTTGGATAAATCAAGGCCAAGTCTCTCCAAGAGACCCCTAAGCTCTGATTGATGTCTCAACTATAAGTTAACCAACTATGGTCTGTCTTACATCTCTTTTTGGGGGCATGTCTCAACTTCTTTATTTAGTTCTAGATGTCTATCAGTCAACCAAGTTTTGCTTTTGGATGTGTTTGGCTTTCCACGTCAGCTTAGCTAGATATATTTTTGTAGCTTGTATTTTCTGTTATATGGTCTATTTCAGTCAACCAAGTTTTGCTTTTGAACGTGCTTGGCTTTCCAAGTCAACTTAGCTAAATATATTTTTGTAGCTTGTATCTTCTATTATATGATCTATTTTGACTCAAAAAAACTTTCTTCTACCATTAGTCTAGTTTGTCCCATATAACGATAAAAAAAAACTACTCTAATTTATTAATAAAATATTTATTTACCAAAAAACATATTATTAAACTGATTTTTATAACTTTATAAAAATCTTAACCATATAAGATATACCATATTTTCATATCTTTTTAAAATTTAAGATATAAAATTCTTAACCATATAAAATATACCATAAGTTCAATGTTTGGTGCTTGTTGACTTTTTACCAATCATTTAATAATATTAATATTAATGGGATTCAAAGCTTGTAGTGTGATTGGACATAGTTTGCTCAACATCAAAAGGTGACTATTAAATTTGTGTAAGTTTGCAAATGTTAACAAATATGAAAACCTGTAAACAAATAATAAATAAATTTAACACGCTTTTGCCTCCACGCGGGATCGAACTGCGGACCTTCGGCGATTTATATAGAAAATTGTGGAAATAATAAATTTATTTTTATTAAAAACCTGCAAATATTTCAGTTCAACGGTTTACTCGGCTTGGCTCAACACAAGATCAAACTGTGGGCCATCCGTTGTTGCGACCTGAATGAAATTAAAAAAATATTTTGTGTTTTAAACAAATACAAACAATTTGCCTCCACGCAGGATCGAACTGCGGACCTTCAGTTTACAAGACTGACGCTCTACCACTGAGCTATAAAGGCGAATTGATGAAGTGATTGTGTTTCCACAAATCGTTTCTCATCTATTTTCTTTTCAGTTTACAAACTAAATCCGCTAAGATCTAATAAATAGGTGAAACTGAGGGTATACTTTGAAGAAGGTTTATTTAAATATCTGGAATATTTTATATATAATATAGATATATTTATAAATAATAAACCAAAATAAAATTTCATAGTGTTAGTAAAAATGTTTGTAATTAGGTTTGTGGGGATATAATGGATGGTAATGGGGTGTACTCTTAAGTTATTCAATGATGTGAATTTTATCAGCTCGAAATTTTATGGGCAAAAATCCAACTATGTTAAAGGTTGTTATGGCCCAACATGGGTGTGATCCTCGAGTAATTTTGACGAGTTAGATGTCCCTGGGTCCCGATTTCTCAAGCCAAAGGTTAAACCTGTAGTCATCTCAAGACTCAAACAACTTGGAAAACAAACAAAACATTATTGTAATTATTGATTCATATATAAAGTTAGGTAGATGATTTGTAGTATACCATATCAAAAGAGTAATATATAATAGTTTTTCTATGCTTACTTGCTTGCCGCAAGGGAAAGTAGATAAAAAAAAAATAACATTTTTCATCTTTCTCCATGTAAATACCGGAAATTGACAAAAAAAAAAAAAAAAAAAAAAAAAAAAACAAAAACAAAAACAAAAACAAAAACAAAAACAAAAACTTATCAAATATTGCCTACAAAACATACGATAACCTACTCTGCAAGTTTGGGAGCCTATTCTATCATCATTGGTCATCAAAACAATACAAACAAGTGTATTGTCATTTGCCATAAAACAATAGCTACTTAGCGGAGGAATCCACTTGGATTACAATAGGCAGGCTTGTATCTTCATTTAAGTAAATAAGTTTCATATCGGTAATATTTTCTTTCCATTGTTGGCATTTTTGTGTTTAGCTTTTGAATTAGTTTTTGAACCTCATCCAGACATGTAGAATCTTTTACTGCTCCTCTAAATGCTCCACCAACACCCTGCACATTATGGTTTTGAGTTGTGGATAAATATCCATTGTTTTCATTTTTCTAATGTGCCTCATTCTTGTTCTACTTGTTTCTGGAACCTAATTGCCAATTTGCTCCAAGACCTCTTCATTTGATATAAATCTATGTTCAATTTTGCCTACCCTCTCAACATCCTCAATTTCTCCTTGGATCCTTGGAGGTGTATTGCTCTAATATACCTGTGTCAAGTGCTACACTACTATTTGGGCCCTAGAGCTTGATGGATAATTACTATTGTGTCGACCTCTTTTGTTATAAGAGCCTCTTCCTCGTGGCATGATTTTCTACCAACGAAGAGAGAAGAACCCAACGAAAAATGAAAGAAGAGTGTAGACAACCCAATGATGAAAAACAATTTTTAAGTTTTCCACGGAATGAAACAAAAACTATTAGCTTTTGGCTTAGATTAAAAAACTACCCACCAAAAGACCAATATTAATACAAGCTTCCAAATGAGGACATGATAACAAAATGACTAGTTTTTAGCTTAGACTAAAAACCACCCACAATTGGGCAAAGACCAATACATGCTTTCAAGCGAGGATGGGATATCCAAAATGAGAATTGGGACTCGGACATAACCCTCCCAAAGGTTCCTTTGAAAGCTCTTAAATTAAAACCAATTGTCCCACAGGAGAACACAAAGTTGACCAAAGTAAAAACTTAGAAGTGATCCTGAAATACCTTCCCACAAAAGTAATGTCTATATTGGTATTTGACCACCAAAAGAATTCTAGAGATTATCAAATGAGGTAATCGAGCTAATATAAGCTAGAATCTAGAGAGAAAAAAACCAACCACTTAGCCACACTGAGACTTTAATCTAGAATCCTAAAGCTACAAGAGGGTTTAAACTAAGCCAATATGAACCAAAGATGGTCAAGAAGAGACCAAGAAGAGACCAAGAAGAGACTTTGATGAAGAAAGTCCTCGAACCAAGACTAGCAAGCCCCTAATCCAATTAACATCCACAACTTAGAACTCACAATTGTGTTTAAAAAAAATTGACTACAACTAATTGAGATATAGTACCAATGCAGTCCTATCCATAAAAGCCAAGGGATGTTGAGATGTCAAGCAATGTGATTTCCGGAAAAAGATAGAGTTTTCATCTCCTTATGTCCTGCAAACCAAATTCCCAAACAATGTTCCTTGTGTTTGCCATAAATATTTTGCCATCAGGTCTTCTTCGAGCATAATGATACACTAGAATGAAGCAGACTATGCTATGGAGCCAACCTAACACATAAAGCTCTTTGAGTGCTTGCATGTTGCCTACAGGTGGTGCATGCATCGTGCATGTTGCCTACAGGTGGTGCATGCATCGTGATTGCATGCCACTGCAAGGTGGAGGAGACCATCATCATCCATTTACTCGCCATGAGGAGTGCAAGATCTTGTTTCACAGTTTCCATTCAACATGATTTAAGCAATTACATGTATGAGATTAAAGATCAAATACCATTAAAAAAACATATACCTCAATGGATAACATGATGACTATAAAGAGAAACAAGTTTTTTTCAAATACTATTTAAGTTGAAGCCACCTTTTTATCATGGGTAAGTGCTAAGATTTCTTGTTATTGGTTAAAAGTTCATTTTCCTTAAAAATCAAAACACAAGTTAAGGAAAACATAGAGTTATCTAGTAATGAAAGTTTGTGCCTGTATAAGCCACATTATTTTAAATAATATGTTTTTTCTTTAACAATAATTGTCTTTATTATTCCCACATAAATTATGATCTATTTTATTTTTAAGATTTTTTTAAATAATTTAATATATATATTAAAACAAAATTCATAAAAATTGAAAAAAAAACAAATTATTATTTAAAAAATTAAATTATTTTATTGATACAAAGTTTTAATTTTTATTGAATAGTGTTTAAATAAATCAAATAATAATTTTATATAATTATTTTATTTATTATTTAAATAAAACCATATCGATCGTAATTTTTATGTTTTTATTTAAAAAATAAAATCATGGTTTTAATACATATTAAAAGTTGCAGTTAACTCCCTCTCCCCAAAATCCTTAATGTATATTTCCCTTCACATTTTATAGAGGAAATTTGTAAAAATTTTTATAGTTGAAGTTAAAATTTGGAAGATATTATTTTATTATTATCTATATATATAAAATTAATTAATTCTAATGTGAAATTATTTGAAATTTATTTGGAAGAAAATACATGGTTAGATTAAAGTTCGATACGTTTCAAATCAAATCAACCAGTGTGATTCATCATCGAGACAATTTTTATAATGTATTTTATTTTATTATTTTCCTTCATTATACTTTACATTAATTTTATTAAAAGTTGTAAATATTAATACTAAAGTTTACAAATTTAATAGTATATTAATTTTTATTTGAAAACATTAAACTTTTATAATTAAAACCAAGTACAATTTTTAATAATAAAAATTATATCTTTCTTTTTTTAATATTTTTTTTTATTAAATTGATACAAAATTACATAATATTAAAAATTTTAATTTAAATAATAGAAAATTGTATATTTTATTGGGATAAAATAAGTCTTTTCTATTAAATTGATATCAAATTATTTAATATGAAAATCTTTTTGCAATAATATGCTAAATTGGAAACCACCAACCACACAAGTTGATGTCTTTAATTTCAAATATCCATATACTAACAAAATACATACATTATGACATAGTACTGGTAAATTTCAAGTAAAGTTGAAAAACCATCAAGAAGACGTAGAAATATCAAGAATAAGGTGCATGATTTGGTTTGTTGTGGAGTTACTCTTCAATATTAACTAATTCTTCATATTCTTCCACCTTAGTAAAATAATTAAAATTATATTTTTACTAACGATTACATAAACAATTTTTATGATAATTATAAAAATAAAAAATTTAAAAATTAATTGTTTATACTCTTTTTCTTAAAATCTTAAGTTTCAATACAAAATTCAATTCCCTTCCTATTTCAAAGTACCAAATTTATTTATAAGAATACATTATAAACCATTAAAATTTACCATTTTCCCAAAATTTTATTACCACATTTTAACTAAAAATACAAACATTTTTTTTAAAGAGAATATAATGCACCTTATTATTCCATAAATAAAATAAAAAAACCATACAACACAAAAACAGAGTTATAAAACCGAAGCTTCATTTCGAAACCTAAAAAAGTACATTACACACTCTTAGAAACCTAAAAAAAGTACATTAGAAACTCAGTCAAAACCCTGTGCAACCTAATAATAGCTTTTATCATAAAGAGTGTTAAAACCATCTGCATAAAACTAAGTCAAAATGGATTGAGATAAGAGCTCCCGGTAAGAAGTCTACCTTTGTATTCCATTTCGGTTAAACACATTACAAAGCGAGTGGAACCTTTCTTTTAATACCATTAACTTGTTACTAATAGTAATTGAGTATTTAAACTGCTACAAAATGTATATGTTTCTTGTTTTTTTGTTGTATTTAGTTTGATTTTTTGGATTTTTGGGCGCTGGAATTTGGTGGAAAAATTTAAGGTGTAATCTTGATTTGTGTTATTTAATCTGGTGGAAAAATTTGAGGTGAAATCTTGATTCGTGTTATTTAAACTGGTTTTTTTTAACTATATATAGATTCAACACCATGAAAAACCTATAAAGCACTTGGATTGTACAAGGGTTACCCATAAATTTGTGATTTCAATAAATTTCTAATAAATTTTAGAGAAATTAAACGGGAAAAATTTCCCAAAAATTTCATTAGAGACCACTAATTTTTTTTTAAGAAAAATGACTATCATCAAAAATATAAAAATATATGTCGGACCATGATGGTGAGACCATTATTCGTTATTGTTGGATATAACAACGTCGCGCAGGATTTCAAAATTCAAACAAACAAGCGCAACCCTTAACTCCGGGTTAAGCAGATGGCTAACCACGGTTTCAACGGTTAAAATTTGAGCGTTAGCCTTTAAACCCCAGGTTGGCATGGATTCATCGAGAAGCTTTAAAGAGGGCAGGACTTCATGGATTTAAGCGTTGATACTCATATTCTCAGTTCATTTTAAAGGTGTGTATTCAATATATTAGAATGGCGCAGACAGGAGCAGGTTTACAGGCCCTTTTTCCTCAGAGGAAGAAAGTCAATTCCGATTTTTCTTCTGCTAAATCTGGCAAGAAGCAATTGGATGCCTTGCCTTCAACCTATGGCGATACCAAGGTGTCTGTTGCCAACATTGCTGCAGGTTCTGTTATTTCTTTCCCACATGACCATTTGCGTGCTTTTCTTGTTGTTTCAGCCCCGTTTTGCAGAAACTTACAGTGCTTGATTTTGTTGCAGATGATGAAAAAGACGAAGTGGAGGAAATATTAAGGGAATTTGACATGAACATGAGCTACGGGCCATGCTTGGGGCTGAGCAGAATGGAGCGCTGGCAGCGCGCGGTAGGGCTTGGGCTGAATCCATCCCATCAAATCAAAGATATTCTTGAAAGGGCTGGCGGAATGCCGAACTGCCTCTGGGAAGGGCGTGTGTAGGTGCTGTATTTCTTGCATTTTTTTTGTGGAGGTTACATTACCCTCGGGAAGGGCAAAATGGGAATGTAACCCTGTTCTAGGGTTTTGCCAGAGTAGTTAAAAAGGATTTGAACTTGCTTTTATTTAGGGTTTGGCCGATAATGAGAGTATTTTTGCAGTCTTCAGCTGAACATATTTTTGTTGCTGCTATAATGGTGTCTGAAATAGAGTGAACGTACAGTGCCCTCGGGAACGGCATGGCAATATGGGAATATAACGGCAATATAGGAATGTAACCCTTGGTCTAGTGTTTTGCGGGCTGGCTTTGTCATTGTAGTTCAAAAGGGTTTGAACTTGTTTTATTTAGGGTTTGGACGGTAATGCAAGTTCATTGTGCAGTCTTTAAGTACATATATTTTTGTTTCTGGTGAATGTGCATTTCAATTCTCTCAAATACTATGTCTTCCTTTAATATTTGCAATTACATTTCTGTTTTTTTTAAAAGCTTTCTGCTACCTATCAGACCAAATGTGATGATTGATAATATAATATGAGTTCTTTTAAAGAAGGAAATATCAGCAAGTTATTTGGGGTAGTTGGCGATTCTAAAAAATGTCACCATTGATGTGCCTAGGTTTCATTAATATTGTGTTTTTCCACTTCAAAAAATGACAATGTCAAAAATTGCATTAATATTGTGTTTTTCCACTTCAAAAAATGACAATGTCAAAAAATAAACAACTTGGGCACTTGACTTTTACAGAATAAACAATTAAAAATCTTAAGTAAATATGATTTAAATTTTTTAATTTTTATATATAATATTTTTATTTATTATAATTTGAAGATAATAATATTAAATACAAATTTAAAAGAGCAACTTTATAAACTCAAATCATTTAAAATAAAGATTGCTTATTGGTAAAGTGTTTTTCACAAATAAGCATGACTTATGGTAAAGTTTTCTTGTCTAAAAAAACTATTTATAAGAAATATTTTGGCGTAAATCACATTCAAAAAACTATTTATAAGAAATATTTCGACGTAAATCACATGCAGAAAAAATCTGTCGACACGTTTTGAACCAACTAGTGTGGTTTGAACCAACTAGTGTAGTTCATTGTCAGGATCCAATTAGTGTGAAACTAGTGTGGTTCATCGTCAGGACCCAATTAGTGTGACCCATGAACCACACTAGTTGGTTCAGGACCCAATTAGTGTGAACGATGAACCACACTAGTTGGTTTGAAATGGGTTGACAAATATTTTTTGCATGTGATTTATGTGGAAATATTTCTTATGATGATGGATCGCACAAGCCTCACTTCAAAAAAAACTGTTCAAAGAAATATGCAATAGGGCTGTTTTTTTTAAGGGATTTATTTTATATGCAAATTCTTATTTGTAAATAAAATTGTTATTGCAAATTTTGTTCTGAGATATTTATTTAAAAGTTGAAACAAGAAAATTGTGCTATCTAAAAGAAAGTATTATTTTACTTGCAAGGGTTTTGTAAAGGAAGAATATTATGTTACTGGCAAGGCTTATTTTACATTAAAAATTATTTATCTTTTATGAGCACAATTTTGTCTCTAAACGATTATTTATGAATTATGTATCTAAACAACTATTAAGACAACTTTGCCTCTAAACAATTACATAGGAATTATGCAAGTTCTATTACCTTTGTCTTTGAACATGTTGATGAAGTTGTAGAGTGAAAATAAAATTGCAATCCTAATTCTTTTGAAACCATAATCATAGATAGTAAATTGGAGATATAATTTTGGCAACATACCATATAAAGATTGGAGACCTACAATGTATCCTTGTGGGAGTCAAAATGTTACAAGGCAAAGCTATATGGGAGCTCCATCTAAGCAACACACCATTGTCCACTAGACGCACAATGTTGAAGACAAAAGACACTACAATTACATTGTCAAATGCCTAAACCCTTATGCAGGAGCATCTTTCTCTAAGTCAAAATTCATTTGGACTAGAATAGAGGTCAAACCTGTGTAATAACCATTTGTATAAAATGTGAGAAAATGTAATTGGGTTTCTCTTATAGAGATCTGGACAATTATGTAAGAGTTGGAGAAAATATTGGGTGGTTAGATTGTTAATAGATTCATAACCTAAGTTGAGAGGTCTAAGTGAGTCTTTTGTGGATCAAAAAGGAAATTGAAGGATCTAAAACCAAAGTTGGTTTTCAATGCTTTTGTATAAAATGCAATTAAAAATTTCATATCTAGAGGGATCAGAAAGACGTGAGTCGAGGGGTCTTTGAGGCCTAACAAGACTTATTGTAAAAATGGCCAAAGAGGGTTTGTTATACATTAATATAATGCAGATTTGTGTGCGAGTTGCATTTCTTTGTGGAGTGTATAGAGCTGTGGGAACACTGCATAGTGCCATGCGCACAATGCAGTGGAAAGAATTATCGTAATAGAGAAGTTGAGGAACAAAACTAGTTTGAATGAAAAGTCAGAGGAGTCCAAGCTAAAGGAAAGCATGAAGGCAAGGACTGAGATCAGAGTGTAAAGCGTCGAGAAGTGCAACACTTGGCATCTTTTCCAAGTCCTGATGAGAGTTCGTCAACTAACAGACATCGGGAGACAAAACTTCCAGGGAAGTTGTCAAGTGAGAGTGTTGTGTCGTAGGATTAACCCTGATGGGTTTTTATAACATCTTTTTGTTATAGCAGCAGGACGATTGAAAGCGGTTCAGGCCGACTAAGCGTTGGGCGTTCGAGAACGACCCAAAAGGATCTTGCCCCAACGGATTTTTCTAAATCCCTTTCTCTATACCGCCGGGCTAATAAGAACGACCCAAAAACTTTAAAGTTGGACCCACCCGGAAGCTCCTCCTCCCATTGTTAATGGAGTTGCCTACAACTTTTTATGGGATTTAATCACGAAAGACAGTTTGAAAGAAGCGCCTTGTTGTAATAGGTTTGGGCACTGCGGGTTTAGAGCAGGATTTTTAAGCAGGCATGGCTATGGCTTGCATCAAGTGGTACCAGAGCAGGTTTTCAAACCTACCTAATTGAAGAAAACAATGAACCAGAGATGGTGATAACGCAAAGCTAAGGAAACCAATTGTAAGTCAATGAACATGCATAAATTTGGAAGAAAACTGGCAAGGTAAAGTATTTTATTTCTTAAAATTTATATGAATTTCCACTGCTAATCACATAACAGATTGAAGGAAAAGTTAAGAGTTTCTAAGAAAGAGAAACACGAGACAGAGGTTGCCACAGATTGAGGTAGTATTTTGTTATTTTAATTTTATGACCAAAAGATTGATTATTATATTGCAACAGTCCAACAAACCGATTTGGCTTGAGAAGCCATTCAAAAGAAGGATGTTCTGAATAAAGAACAAATAAAATATGCAACCAAGAAGTTGTGACCGGTAAGCATTGAGGAAACTGATAGAAATTTTGATGCACAGGTGTGGACAAGCAGAGGTAAAGGGAAATTGCAGGAGTTGCATGAAGAGGTGGATAATCTTCTGTTTCAGTTACTTGTAAAGTAAATAACTAAATGCAGATAACAAAGGTTGATGGTTTAAAAGAGTTACAGACCAACAAAGAAAAATTGAAAGTGCTTGTAGGAAAGGTGCTCTTAAAGATTGGGTAAAAGAGCACAAAGTAATGCTTTTTTTTTAAGATTAAGAGGAGTGAACAAGGAGCGTTATTTGATGTAGATTTTTAATTCTTTGTTTTTATTTTGAAGAAGAGTTGCAGGTAAGTAATAATCACACAGTGAAGATCGTGACAGAAGAAAGAGATTGTAGCCATACAAGCAGAAGCATCCATCATAGCAACAAAATTATGACAAGAAGAAGTAGAGCAGCAGAGCTCTTGGAAGAAATTGTGATAAAGAGGGACAAACAATCTCCTTCACTATTTATGGGTTTTGTCACCATTTCATTTAAATTATGAAGAGGTGGATAATCTTTTGTTTCAGTCACTTGCAAAGTAAATAATTGATTGCAGGTAGCAGAGGTCGATGGTTTGAAAGAGTTACAGACCAACAAAGAAAAATTGAAAGTGCTTGTAGGAAAGGTGCTCTTAAAGATTGGGTAAAAGAGCACAACATTATATTATTTTTGCAAAGATTCAGATGAGTGAACAAGGGAGTGTTATTTGGTGTAGATTTTTAATTCTTTGTTTTTATTTTGAAGAAGATTTGTAAGTAATAATCACACAGTGAAGATCATGACAGAAGAAAGAGATTGCATCCATACAAGCAAAAGCAACCATCGTATAAGCAAAACTATGATAAGAAGATTTAGAGCAACAGAGCTCTTGGAAGAAATTGTGACAGAGAGGTAGCAACCAAAAAGAATTTAAATGAAATGGTGACAAAAACCAGAAATAGTGAAGGAGATTGTTGAAGGGAGGAGACAACAAACTTCCCAAAGGAGAAAAGTGAGTAGAGGAAGTGTGCAAAAGCCAGACAAATTGAACGCTGAGCAGATGTAATCTAGAAGAAGAGGAAAGGGTTCTATTGCAGGGAACTTAAGAAGCAGGTCAACTTTTAAAAGAGAAAGAGGTTGGGTAGAAGTTGACAAACAGTTCCATAGTAAGTGTGGGCAAAACTGTCCTAAGGAAGAGAGAAAACCAAGAGGGGAGCTTATTTTTGGTAGTAAGCAACAGGCTTGTTGCAGAGACGGGGAGAAAGGCTTCTAACCGCTCACAGGTGGAAAAGGAAAGTTCACAAAAGGAAGAGGTGAAAATGGCCATGGATAGTCATATATACGGTTCAAGAGAAAGTCACAATGAGAGGAAAGAGCATGCCAAAGCAGTGGGCATGAAGAACAAAATGAGTGAAGAAGAGAAAATGAGAGAATTGGTTGAGTTAAGGAAAGATTTGGATAAGCTTAAACAACAACTTGCAAAATGGGTATGTTAAGTGTTAAAATATGAAACTGCGGTCAAATTCCACTTTGGACAGTTGGAGATGATGATTGCATTGAATAACTCTTTTCAAGATGACCAAAATCAACACAAAGATCACTAAAATCGGATAAAGGAAAGTGTACTTATGAAAAAAAACCCACATACACACATTTGGACAGGTCTGCTCTAAAGCAAAGTGGATATCCTTAGAAGGCTATAAATACAAGTGTCCTCTACCTCATTTGTACATCATCATGAGACATTCTTCTATTCTCTTTCTTAGTTTTGGCTTGCACAGGTCTGAGGCTCGTCTACGGGGAATTGGTTTACATGAAGGAGAGATTAGGGGAGTTTTGAGGTCTAAAATGGGTCTCCTAGAAATTATAAAATAATAGTGGAAATAATAAAATAAGATTAGATTACATTATCAAATTTTAGAGGGAGGGAAAAAAAAATTGAAAAAATTAAATAAATAAATAAGTAATCAACTCGTATTTTCAACTTATCTCCCTATGGGTTTAGTCAAATTTCGAGTGGCAATACTCGTTGGATGCATAATTTGATTCCTCATTCAAGGAGTACCCATGTTGCATACTTTCGATATAATCACTTTTTTTTCCATGTATTTATCATATTTCGTGTAGTAGAGTCCATCGAAAACATGGGTACTCCTTGGATGAAGAATTAAATTTTTCATCCAACGAGTACTCCCACTCAAAATTTGAGTAAAACCTTGGGAGATAAGTTAAAAATACGAGTTGAAAAAGTAGTTTTATTATTTTTTATTATTTTTACTTTTTTACTCCAAAAATGGTGAATCATCCCCCATGGTTGACATCATCATCTTGAATCCTATTGATTCTTATAAAGTTTATTTTGGTTGTACATTTTTCTTAGGAGGCCCATTTTAGACCTCAAAATCCCACTAATGAAGTGTAGGGTCTGAAGCTCGCATTTATGCTTTACGATTTTGGGCCTCAGTCACAGGCACAAAAGAGAGAGATCTCAATTGTAGTTGCTCACTGATTGGATCATTTGTGCTTCAGTCGCATGCACAACATGTCCTCCATGCAATTGGCATCTAGGGTTTCTAAGTCACAATCGTAGGCTTTCCAAACACTGATTTTGACTATAGTCACTAACTTATAAGCTCAAGGGAGCGACTAAAACCTCCTAGTCACACACATGACTCCTCCTCCATGTGACTGGGACCTAAATGTAGAAATTTTAATTGTCCAAAGATTGTGCTCATTGACCACAATATTCAACAGTTGACTGTAGACAATGACAATTCATTACAAGTTTCAAAATCAGGGTTTTGAGTATAAGTATTGTTGGGTTCATTTCATGAATGTTGTAGTTGTTTTTGTTGAATATTTGCATAAATGATATGGATCATTGTGCTCTTTTTTGATGAATCATTCAATGACAATCTAATAATAAGAAGAATTTGAAAGAGTTTTCCCCATGGTGGGTTTTTCCTTGGTCTCCGACCAATCTTGGTGTCTCTATGTGTGAATGTTTTTATTCTATTATTCCTTTATGTTCCGCTGCATTGATGTTGATGATATTTTTCTTTCTAAATAGTTGCATATGTTGTTGAATAATGATGTAAATCTGAATAATGTAATGATGTCATGGGGTGAATTTAATGTGCAAATGAAGAAATGCAATTATCAAAGCAAAGAACAACATATCCCAAAGAAAAATTAACATGGTATCAGAGTTGGGCTGAAGAAAAGTCACGAAGATCACCCCTATGATGATACCCTTGATGGAAGCAAGAGAGGATGGAGGAGACCTAAAAGAATACTAGGGTTTGAAGATAACCTTAGGAGGCAATTTGTGTCTTAGGGTTTGATGGATATTATGAGGTTAAGATTTGAGAGAAAACTTGGTTTATGGAAAAGATTTGAGATATAAAATCTAGAAACCCTAGCATGGTCTATGTGAAGATACTCAAGCACTTGTGATAGACCTATTGAACCCCTAGATGGGATAATTTCTATTAGGCCTGGTTGTTGATGACGTTGGTTGAAATATTAAAGGCAACATTTTCATATGGACAATGGACAATTATGGCTCTTGAAGGTTGGTTCAAGAGGGAGATGATCACCACTCATTGAAGATAAGTACTTTCCGATTTATGTTGCTCCTTTATGACTTATTGATCTGATTAATGTGTTGATCATTACTTATACTTCCTGCATGTATATTTGAGTATTTGGATACTTCTAACCTCCTGATGAGTTGTGATAAGTGTATCCTTCTTGAGGACCATGGCTAGCGCAGGAAAATAAGAAATAGCATCAGAAAAAGTAAAGAGGCACATGATGAAGAGGTGACAAAGTGCTACAAGCTGCCTATTTAAAATAAGAAGGTGCACAAGTATTTGAATACTACAAGGTATGCATGGTATATTGTTTTAATGTTATGTTTCAGTTGTAATATTTGATGGCAAGGTAAGACCTAAGGTATGATGAGAATGTCTCCTTCACAAATGGCTCATGCATATGAAAGTGATTTGATTTCATGATTCTCTTGGTAGTGAACAAATATCTTGTCTTTTAGACATAATGAAATTCTTAATATAGATATTTGATATATTGGTATACTTTATGTTTGGCTAACATCCATCATTTTGGATATCTTAATCCCATAAAGAAGGTTAGCACCTTGATTATAGTAGATGGTAACTTGATACTACTGATAATGTTTGTGAAAAACATGGTAGCCATGATGATAGAAGTGTAATAATGAGATTGATATTCATGATCTTTTGTTGACCGTGGTTATGTTTTGATGTGCTTACTAATCAGGACATTTGGAAACATTGAAGCCCTGGCTTGATGGATTGAGTTATGTAACGTTGTGATTATGGTTCTTGAAGTATACTCCTATTAGCTATTTGACACTAACTCTTTGATGAAAGTCACGATGTAATGGTGAAGTAGCTTATGCTAACATATATGACCATGATGAATATGTGATATAGTCTAAATTTATGATCTAACAGACCTGCTGATGCATGATAGTATTATATACAAACTGATGACTTGTATGAAGATGACTGAAGTGGCTTCCCATTCAGAGGGAGAATTTCTCCATAAGATCCTTACTCTTATTATCATGTCTAGAAGATTCTTTACTGTTGAAGTATGATTTATGGGCATGAATAAACAAATATATGATATTGTCGATTTTCAACAAAGATCTGATCTGAGAGATAGAGTTTTCCATTACTCCAAGCCTCAATCGGACAAAAGGAAGCTTACAAGTGTGATTGCAGCCTCTCAGCCACATGGAAGTAAGCTCAATGGTGCGACTGTAGCCTCCCAACCACTCGTAGGAAGGCCTATGGGTGCAACTATGCCTATAGGACACACAAGAGAATTTTGTGCATGACATAATACGTGCATCTGAAGTATGATAGTCCTACAAATATGGAGTAGAGATTAGAAAGTTTTGTGTCCAGGGAAGTTTGAATATTTTGAATCTATTGAATAAACTTGTGTTTGCAGGTGACTAGAATATGCATATGAGTATGCTATTTCAATTTGATCATTGATGTTAGTGTATGACTATGTATGATAACAATTTCATGAGATTTGAACTATTGGATTGAATGATTGATGATGTTTTATAACTTCAACATGATACTTGATAATGATTTAGAACTTTGACTTGATGTTGAGATATGTTTTGGGCTATAGATCTCAATGATAGAAAATTTGGGCTTTGATTTGATGGCTAATGATTTTATTTGACGACTGATGATTTGCTTTGATGACAGTGCTATGTAGGAATAGTAACTTTTAGTGACTAATATTGGTATTCGATAATGATTTTGTATTGGCCTCATTGTCCTTAGTACAATGGTTGAAGTATAAACAATTGTGATTCACTATGAAGTAATCTCACAATAAATGGATGGAACTTGCATGACTTATTTTTTGGTGTATGCATTTGCATCTAGTGGCTTATTTTATGATCATGAAGATCACTTAATGAAGTTTGGTTTGACATTGCTTGGTAAATCACAACTTGTTGGCATGATAAAAGATTAGGGCTCTACCTGTCACCTGGTCTAACAAATTTGATAGAATGATATTGATGAGTTTGATATAGTTCTGATCTGGCTTCTAAACTTTGATTAGTTGACTTAGTTGATTGCACAATATTTATTTGTGTAAGGTTGAGCATATTGGTTTGGTAAAGTGTTATGTTTGCAGAAGGCATTGCAAGGAGCAGCTCTCCGACTATGATATGTCCGCATTGACAGTTATATGGTGAAGTCAGGATGATGTGTCAATCCAAACCTCTACTTCAAAAGGGGTCCAAGGTATGATTTTGATTTTGGTTTTATATGCTAATGGTATATTTCTGACAGGTTACGAGTCCTTGATGATCAATGTAAGAGGGAGATGACCTCTAAAGTTCGAAATGAAGAATTGTGGCATCTTAAAGAGAAAATCTATATTGTAAATATATTGAAGAATTTTTGGAAAGTGGAAATTCATAATCCTTGGACACTTCAATTGAATTTCAAAAAGTCGTGAAGAGATATTGTTGAACTTGACTTGGAAACCGACAGTTGATTAAAGCATTGATGTTCCATTTGAACACCCGTCTGTATAGAACCTGAACAAATTCATGATTGAGCCGCATCATACACATTGAGTTGCTGCTAAACACCCTTCAAGATATTTGCATGGGACGATCAATTTTGGTCTAAGATATTCATACTGCGATATGTGACTACATGAATGTACTGATATTGTTTAAGATCATTATTGATGGAGCACATCTGGGTGTTTCTTTAGTACGAGATATTCCATGATATTTTTTAATCAAAGGTCCATAGCTTTAAGCATGACCGAGGTTGAGTATGATGTTTCTAGCATGACTAGCTATGAGGCAAGATGAAGAGGCTCTTTGGAAAGCCTTTTGAGAAAGTTATGAATATGTTAGGGATACATTGCGATAATATTGAGTGGATCTGATTGGTAGAGAATTCCATATATAACTGAGACTGTGATACCTTCATATATTGAGATAATGTTACTATATGAGACAAGCTTAGGCTTGTGGTTGGCACCTCCTTGAGAGGGAGGATGGCTATGGTATCCTTTTGTGATATATATCTATATTTTTGCTCTAATATGATATTTTATTTGATGTCCTATATGAACAAGGGACAACTGTTATTGAGACATGATGATTACCAGATATGAGTACGATGATATGTTGTTGATCTATAGAGAGCATTGCTAATCGAGGTCACTGAGCCAACTATTCCCCCTTGTTTGAGCTCCCATGGTGAGGAATTGAGATAGAGGGCTCCTAGAGTTAAGGGATCTATGGACAATAGGGTCATAGATGTTGCTCCCCTATCTATCACCCATAGGGTTGGAGATGTTTCTCCCCTATCTTGGCCTTTGCATAGTATACCCTAGTTGACATCATACCCATAAGCTAGGCTTGTTGAGATTACCGCTCCCTATCTGGCCAATAGGTTGAAAGTGTACATGGGGTGTACACCCAAATTGATTATGATGTAGGTGTTCTACCATGACTTGTTGAAAATGTAGCAAAAAAATCTAGTTTTGACTTTTCCTTGGTCAAACTAGATTAAAATTCGAATTTCTATTTTAACAGAATACTTGAAGGTAGTTAACTGAGTTGTCATAGCTCTTGTCACTTATTGAACTCAATAAGTTTGAGTTGGAGAGACTTGAGTTTAGTTCTACATGATTGATTTATAATTTGTAGCAATTTATTTCAGTTAATTTGAGTTATTGACAACTTAACTAGTTCTAACTATTAGCAGAACTAGTGGAGGTCAAGTTGTGGATGTGTAACTTCAACCACACTCAGTGATCAACCAATTAACTGATCAATCAACCCAAAATAATTTTTGCATGTAGAGAATTCGAGACTCGAGTTACCCAATTGAGATGGAGATTCAAAGGCAATGTACTATCAGTTGTAGCATATTCTCATGTGTACAGGTGGTGCATGCAGTTAGAAATTGACCTCTGGCTATTATGTAATTCCTTGGTGTGAAATTCCTAAAAAATAGGGGCAATTTCCCAAGGGAAAAACACAAGGAAATAGGAGCTTGGGAAGGATTGAAATTGGCTAAACACAAGGAAATAGGAGCTTGGGAAGGATTGAAATTGGCTAAACACAAGGAAATAGGAGCTTGGGAAGGATTGAAATTGGCTAAGTGTTGGGCCAAGTTGACTCAGTCAAGAAAAGGGATAGACTATACACTTTCACGGTGTGCTCAGGTTTGAGTAAGCATAATATTTATCCTCTATTCTCTGATTAATGCAATACAGATAGTAACGTTTTTTGAGAAGTTTCTTTCCCTTAAATAAATCTATGTGCATGTGTGATGTTTTCTTTTGCATGTCTAAGATTATTATTTTTTATGGTGAATTAACTTCCACAGATCAATAAAGTAGCTTCAAGTCTTGTGATTGAGTTAATTTCATGAGCAATATTGAATCTACACATTAATTTCTACATGGTGCTAGGGTTCTATAATATAGGTAATCAAAGTGCGTTTGTCTAACTATTCATTCTAGGGGTCTGTTTGTAAGGTTTAGCCTATGAATTTACCAAGAATCATAGTCTAGATGGTTTTTGTACAAAAGGTCCCAAAGTTGGACAGGTTATTGTAAATATTTATATCAAAGGAAGTATTGTAGTGTTCATTCGAATTTTAAGATCCCTAAAGGGTTATCATTTAAAATTTGAAGTCATGGATATCATGAGTCACTATGCAAATTAAAGGGGTCATGTCATGAGGGATGTGCTCATCATGAGTTAGTTGGGAGGTCATTGTCTAGAATCAGTTAGAGTCATGTCAATTAGGTGTAAAAGACATTTTAGTGCTTGGTGACATCAGTAGATGTACAACGACTAGTTTCGAATTTGGAAATATCCTTTTGATGCACTCAAGCCATTGGCGATCCTAAAAGTGCCATTATTGCCTAGCAATGAGTAGGTTTCTTTACAAAATCATCAAAATTGTATGCATGATTCATCTTTCATCCTTCAGAATTTGCAACCTTTCCATCTCCAAGAGCTTATGAAAAGAGATAAGTTCGTTGCTACACACAGACTGTTGGGAACATTGTACATCGCTCAAAGGAGGAAATTTTCTTCATCAAATTGTTGGTTCTAGGTGTGTGTGTCGATTTGGGGATTTACTTTTATCAGAGATTGAAAACTATTACCAATTTTCCAGTTAAAATCAAGTTTTCAAGCCCAAATTTCTTATTTAGAAGGTGTTGCGCATGCACACAATCCCTCAAATTTCTTCCTCTTTGATTGGTTAAATGACTTATGAACCTCGATTTTCCTACTTTAAGAGTCTTGTGTAAACTATCAAAATTTATTGTGCTTAGTAGAAGTCGAATTGGTCATTTCTCTTCCCTTTCTCTTTCATTACCTCAGCAATGCACATAGGAGGTGTTGTGCAAAAAAAAAATCATTTCCACTGGCTTACCTGTCTTGAAATCTTAAAATTCACAGTGTGTCAGCCTCCATTTGAGTCAATTTGCAATTATATAGGGTTCATAAAGTTTTACAAAGTCTTGAGTTTTTGTTTGGTCAACTCAATTCCCCCCCCCCCGTATTGATGCGTTTAAGGTGCTACCCATAGGCTAAAATGCTACACACAGGCTAAAAGCATTTCTATCTCTTTTATTACCAGTCACCAATTGTGATTTCTCTTTGCTGTTTTAGTCATTTAAGGTTTAAAGAAGCATGTTTAGCTCGATATTGAGGTCCAAACTCTGATAAGGCCTAAAACCCTAGCTCAACTTTTATACCTTCATAATTTTTTTTAGTGATGGGGAAGACAAAGGGAGGATAAACTGTAAGGTTTGAACCACAAGATCTTTCTCTCATTAACTCTGACCTTGTCATCAGGGTAGAATTTGAGTGGGCAGGTTGTCTTAAATTATGTGAAAAGATATAGGGGTACAATGTGGAGGTGACCAAAGACATTAGGGGAATTTCGAGGTCTAAAATGGGTCTCCTAAGAAAAATGTACAACCAAAATAAAATTTATAAGAACCAATGGGATTCAAGATGGTGATGTCAACCATGGGGGATGATTCACCATTTTTGGAGTAAAAAGGTTAAAAGATTAAAAAATAATAAAATAATAAAACTATTTTTTCATCTCGTATTTTCAACTTATCTCCCTAAGGTTTTACTTAAATTTTGAGCAGGAGTACTCGTTTGAAGCAATATTTAATTCCTCATCCAAGGAGTACCCATGTTGCATACTTTCAATGGACCTTGCTACACAAAAAATTAGAAATACATGAAAAAATGTGATTGCAATCACATTTTTCATGTATTTCTCATTTTTCGTGTAGTAGAGTCTATCGAAAGTATGCAGCATGGGTACTCCTTGTATGAGGAATCATTTTTTTCATCCAATGCAGGTTTCCGCTTGAAATTTGAGTGAACCCATAGGGAGATAAGTTGAAAATATGACTTGAAAAAATAGTTTTTTCTTTCTTCCCTCTAAAATTTGATGATGCAATCTAATCTTATTTTATTATTTCCATTATTATTTTATAATTTCCTTAGGAGGCCCATTTTAGACCTCAAAATTCCCCTAATAAATTTGCCTTGAATTTTGATGGTGATAAGGTAAAAGTTGTAAACTAAAGGTCATTGTGTTAGAGTCCGCCATAGCATTAGCGACAACAATACCTTTGGAGGGGGAAAAATGGTTCAAAGGAATGCCTTTGGAGTTGGATAATTATAAGGATATCATGAAACCAGAGTAATAAAGTTAGGAAATTGGTGCTGTAGTGTCTAGTGACTATTTATTTGAAACTTTCAGCAAACTTCTCAAATTCATTTAGAATTACTTCACATGTGAGGGAAGATTCACCAATCTATCAATATCACATTAGGCTCCTCATGCATTTCTCAAAAAATAAGACCCTAAATTTACCCTTTTTCCTTTTCAGGATTTTAGGTAAGATGGCTGAGAGAGTAAGAATGAAAAAGAGTGTTAAGAAATTATTCAGAGAAAATAAATTAATATTGAGATTTAGTGAGATGAAAAATAACCAGCAATAAACACAACACATAAACACAAATGTTTATCCGTGAAAACCCCAAATCTGGGGAAAAACCCAATCTAATAAAATCTTATTAGCATTGGCCAAAACCTTGGCCAATCCGACCAAGTGAGCCTTCACCGCTCACCTCCAGGTCTTGCATTACAATGAAGTCCTTCCAGCCTTTTATAAGCTCCATTACATATAATACCATGGGCAAAATACTATGGGTGCACAATACCATGTGCCCTAAAACCATCACTGTTTAACCTGGTCAACTTTGATTCTATCCCGAGTCAACTTTACCTAACAATTCCCCCCTTAAACTTGACTTGTGGTTCCTAGACTAACTCCAGCCAAACTTACTAAGTGAGACAATCCTGCTCACTCTAGCTCTTACCCCCCTTAGAGTTTTTACTCGGTGTATTGTTAACCCGACATCCCCCTATCACCTAGGTCTAACCTAGACTTTACCGGTGATCACCGAGGGGTACACATGCCTTACCAGGTCTTACAGTAGTATGTCCATTTACATGCAATAATTTGACTTCATTATTTTTTTTTTTTGTTTATTGTTGTTGCAATTCTGATCCATCCTCTCTCAATTTGATTTGTTCAAAAACTTCTATCAAATCGCTTCAACTGTGAGCCCAACGAGAACCTCATAGATTCCAGCACCGATGGCCTCACGTAGCAGAAAACAGACAATTTTCAAAGCCGCATGAATCCTGAACAATTCGTCAGCATGTTCCAAACCGGTAAATATCGCAAATGGACTGCGATCCCTGGTAGTTACGACACTATCTTCCGCACATTCTCCTCGAGGTTCTTTGGCGTACGATTGTTCCACCATTATTTCCAGATCTAGATCTGCTGCATTGATCTCATCAGGCACTATAAATCCCTAGCACCAAAGAATCCCTTTGAAGCCAATATCCAGCTCTGATACCAACTGTTAAGAAATTATTCAGAGAAAATAAATTAATATTGAGATTTAGTGAGATGAAAAATAACCAGAAATAAACACAACACATAAACACAAATGTTTATCCGGGAAAACCCCAGATTTGGGGAAAATCCCAACCTAATAATATCTTATTAGCATTGGCCAAAACCTTGGCCAATCTGACCAAGTGAGCCTTCACCGCTCATCTCCAGGTCTTGCATTACAATGAAGTCCTTCCAGCCTTTTATAAGCTCCATTACATATAATACCATGGGCAGAATACTATGGGTGCACAATACCATGTGCCCCAAAACCATCACTGTTTAACCTGGTCAACTTTGACTCTATCCCGAGTCAAGTTTACCTAACAAAGAGCATGGTTGGCACAAGATTATTTCATTTCTCACTGATAAAATATCTAGTATTAGAAGAGTTCTAGAAGAAGCGACATGTATGGCGGGATTTTCTAACCTCATCCAACTTTACAGTTCAATCTAATGGAAGCCCATCAAGCCATAGGGATACTCCTTCATCCACTACTAAGACTAATTCTTCACCTATTAAGAATTTTATCAAGAAGAAATATCCATTAACATTTGAGCAATCACCAAAGAAAAAGGGAAAAAAAACTATAGTTCTCACCAGAGGTAGTGGAGATTCTAGTGCTAAGAAAGTCACTCACAAAGGAAACTGCGAAAAGGTTACCACTGGAGGAGCCAGTTGAAGAACTGCTGAGCCTAAACGAATTCAAACAAAAATAAGTTACGTGGATGAAAAATACAAGTAGGCATAGGAGTTAAAGAAACAATTAAGGGAATCTCATTCAGTTATATCCCAGCTGCAATAAGAAAATATGCAACTGAAGAAGACCATCCTAGGGAAAACAACTCAACCTAACAAAGATCTGCCTATGGTTGAGATCACACCAGCTCATATAAAATCCAATGGAAAAGGAAAGGAAATTAAGGAAGGGATTAAGAATGCAGAGATACCATCAACCCGAGATACAATATCATCATCCACAAAGCTTCAAGTCTAAGGAGAGAAAGTAGTGCAAGAGGAGAAGGAAGATGAAGGGAAGTCCACCTTCATAAGGATGAAGAAGAAGTTAAAAGAAGCCCGAGATAAAATTGCTGAGCTCAAGCAACAAGTTGAAAAAGACCAGCAAAGTAAGGAATTAAAGGATCAGTTAGACAAGGCACATGTGACTATAGCTTATTTGAAGCAAGAAAACATGCAACTTAGATCTAAAGTGTCTCAAGAAACAATGGCATCTGATACCAAAGGCAAGGGAAAAGAGGTGATTGATGTTGATGGGATTAAATTAGATATTAATCCCATAAAAGAGGAAATTAAAAAATTGATTGAACTCGACCATGAGCGCCATAAAAGAGCCTTACACCTTATAATTGTTGGTATAGAAGAACAAAACAATAAGGACACATTAGTAATAGTAAAGGAACAATTAAAAACAAAATCTCAAATTCAAACAACTTATATTACAGAAGCAATCTAGGTAGGAAAGTCAACTGAGAATAAACATAGACTAATCCATATTAAGGTAAGTTGCAATGATCACAAATTAGATATACTCAAGAAATCCCCGACACTAAAGGGAACCAAAATCTTTATAAATGAAGATCTTATTCTAGAATACCAAGATGAACTCAGGAAAGAAGTCCAAAAGGTCAAGGAGGCAAGAAAAGAAGGGAAATGGGCTATCATTGGGAATAGAAAAGCTATTATTCAAGATAGAGTCCAAAATATGAGTGATAAATAGGGATTAGGGTCACTCAGGATCCTATTCTTGAACTGTCGTGGATTTTCATGGCGTAAAGGTCCTATGTTAAGTTGGATCCTGAGTGATATTGACCTTATTTTTCTAGTTGAAACTTGGGAGAATGACGAATCTAGGGTTCCTCACCTTGACAAATTCATTATTTGGTCTTCTTGGAACAATAAATCCTCTCGAATGGGTTTTTGGTTGTATATTCTGTTATATTAAGAACATTGTTTCTTCTCACATCCAACTTCATACTATCGACCCCTTCAATCAATACATTTGACTTGATATCTCTGATTCTTCCTCCAATATGATTTTTCTTGCAATCTTCTATTTCACTCCTATTAACTCTACCTCCTATAAGAAAAACAACTTAGATAATAATTTTCCATTCACCACCTTAAAAAAAGACATTCATAGCCTGAGGAATGAAGGTAATATCCTTTTTCTTGGGGACTTCAATGCTAGAACTGTTACCAACCAAGCTATTATGTTAAGTAACCACTCTAACCCTGACCCCTTGTGGCTTGACGAAGATGGTGACTTAGCTAATAGATTCAAGTGAACCTTTGAAAACATAACTAAGAACTTATTTAGCACCAAGTTCCTTAAGCTTTGTAGTTCCCAAGGCCTAATTATTTGTAATGGTATTGGAAAGTGGCCTTCCTCTGGCTAGATGACCTATTTACATGGCTTGGGTAGTAGTGTTATGGACTATACAATTTCAGACACTTGTGTTCTTAACCATATTACCAACTTTGCGCTTCTCAAATATTTCAAGCCTGACTCCGACCACAAGCCTTTGTTTTTAACCCTTAATATTTCTATGCATACTAGCCACATACATGATACTAGTGAAAGCCAAAGACACTTGTTTCAATCAGAGTTATATAGACCTTTTCTTAAAGGAGTTAAAAAGGGATTAAGTTCCCTTACTTATAATAACAATATTGATCAAATTTATCACAATTTTACTACTACCCTTTCCACTACCATTAACAAGTTCTCTACTGAGGTTTCACATAAGATTAATAGAAATCCCAACCCTTGGTATGACAAAGACCGTAAAAGTTATAGGAAAACTATTTGAGATGCTCCTAACAAAATTGTAAAGCTCTGAAATATTAGTATATACAAAGCCATCATTAAAGAGAAGAAGCTGTCATATATTAATAAGAGAGAAGAGCATCTTCTTCACCTTTCTAAAGTTTCACCTAAAAAGTTTTGGTGGATTGTGCTTGTTCGTAAATCTAAATATAATCACGCGATCCCCTTAGAAAAGTGGGACATCTATCTTAAGAAGTTGTATGACTCCCTAGACACCGTGGACAATCATTAGCACTCCTATTAAGGAAGATATATTTTTCCTTGAGGACATTGAGTGAGGGATTAATAAGATTGTTAATGGGAAAGCTAAAGATATTGAAGGATACCAAGTTGAGATCTTAAAGTTGGGAAGATCTATCTTCATTCCGCATCTCCACAAGATTCTCAATTTGGCTGTAAAGCATGGCTTCCCTGATCCTTGGATGCAAAGCCATATTGTGCATATCTTTAAAAATGGGGACAAAACGGTTCCCTCTAACTACAAGACCACTATGATTAGCCACATCTTAGCCAAGCTTTATTGATCAGGTGCTCAGTATTTAGCTCAAAAACCAAAGTTCTCAAATTGGTTCGAAAATTGGACGACTGCATTCGTCTTGTCAAGATGATCGCAACACAATTCATTTCATCAAAAACAAAGTTCGGATGAAGGAGAAAAGGATTGTTATTTGTTTTCCTAAATAGCTAAAAAAATTGTAGAATGGGATAGAATGATGACATGGCAGTCCAGTCAGCAGTCCAGTCAGCAAGGGGAATCTTGTTCAGTTTTTTCCCAATGGGGTTGTGGCAAGTGTCACCTCCAGATTCGCCAATGTGATTGTGTAAAGGGGAATTTTCCTAGTTGGCTCCACGGTGGAATTCAAATTTGTTTATATATATATATGAAACATTATTTATACAAATCTGCACAGTACAAATTTTGTATTAATCTGAAGGCATCAAATTACATAAATGGTGCAACGTTTTATAAAGTCTGCATAAGTTCCAAGTTCGATATATATATATATATATATAATATATAATGGTAAAAGTATTATGGGTCGGGCAGAGGCAGGTTTGAACCTGTAACCTCCCCCACCCAAATTACATGCATTTACCGTTGGACCATCGGTAGAAGGTTTGAGAACCAATAACACAAGCCTCTATTTAAATGTGCATTAATTTCCGATAGCGGGGGTGGTGGGAGCCAACCCTATGAGCCAGCCCCCACCCCATGTGACCACACACCAGAAAACCAAGGGCTAGCAAATAGGCGCTTAGTGTGCTTAATTTAATTAATTCTATTTAGAATTTAATTAAACCATTGATTAAGTTGGCAACAGATTTGGCGGCACACCAAATCAGGCAAAAACTACTAGTTTTGGCATACTTAACTGGAGTCTTTCCAGATTTAGCAGGGATTCCTAGGAAAAAATTGAATGCATCATAACTTGAGCAATTTTCAACCAAATTGAGATCAGAAAGAAGTGTTTTTGGCTAATTTGGACTTTCTAAACACATTGGTGCATGTATCATGAGCCATAGAGCTTTGTAAATAAATTTTTTTCCACATTGATCTAATATAGAGGCCCAAGCCATGGAAGATGGACCAAGGAGATGTAGCCCATAAGGGGTGAACTCCTTCATCAAAAGAATGTGTTAATGTGTCTCTTTGATGGTTTGCTACATTGTACATGTTTTTTGTTCATTATTAGTTTTTGAAGCTATTTTGCTCATGAATGTCTTGTTAAAATTAAGGAAATTTACCTGTTTGTAAGCACCAACAACTAAGGAAACCTCGGCACAAAAAGCAAGAAGCAAGCAGATGTTTATAAATCTATAATTTTTATTAGTACAAAAAAACTAATAATACAAAAATAGATCATTTATTGTCTCATTTGGGAAAAGAAGACTAGCCATTAGCTTGAAAGCAATGGAAAAAGAGCTAAAGGGCAAGCTAGTTTTAGGAGATACCACTAGACTATTGACCATCTTCTCACTCTCAAGATCATTGCCAAGGAATGTCGCAACAGTAAAGTTGATCTCTTTTGCTTCTTTGTGGACTTTAGAAAAGTCTTTGACATTGTTCCTCAGGATAAGCTTTGGAAAAGACTTGATGAGATAATGATTCCTCCTGAGTTGAAGATTGTTGTGACTCACCTCTACAAGACAGTTATTTCCAAGCTTATTACAAACCAAGGGTGGTTTAAAGATATTAAATGCAATATCTGGGTTAAGAAAGGGTGTCCCCTTTCCCATACCCTTTTTGGTATTTACATCGATAAGCTACAAGAGTGTTTGGAAATTGCGAGGTGCAAGGTGTTTCTGGGAAAACTAGTGTCTTTTCGATCAACTAGCCCACTAGGTTTGGTAGCTACCCTAGAAACAAAAAGTTTAAAGCAATTCCTGATTTCTTCTATGTGTGATAGATAAGAGAGAAGCAAAGGAACCAACCTGGATCTTCCACTAGACCCCTTGCTTGATCTCCCTCCCCTTTAACAGAGCTTGCAACTCCTCTCCACACTTATCTCGCTTGAAGAGTACCTGTAGAGACACAGTAACAAGAACCATCAAAGCAACTTGATCTATTATATTATAAACACTGCAAAATCAGAAATATAATGAACATACAATAACATTTGCAAATAATAACATTCACAATAGCACAATTGTATGGAAGAAAACTCGAAGAACTTTATTAAACAAGAGGGAGAATTACAACCCAGCTGTCTGATCCAGCATCATCCTCCCAGCATCAAAGCCCTCTTCACCTCATGAAAAGCAAGATCACACCAACAATACAATGCTCCTTCTCAGATACAAACTATCAACACTTCCTAAAATTCCAACCTCTAGATCTCTCAACTGAGGGATCCATTTATAAATGTGTGCAAGGGTGTGAGTCATCTATGGGTTTTTTATTAGTGTCATTCCACTTGTTGCGTTTGGTTCCACTTGGAGATTTCTTGGATCTCTTACTCATCCCTAGGCGAATTCAGGGAATAAAGTGTCATAGGAGAAGTTTCTAGAAGATTCCATGAGCATCCACTTAGCAAACTGTCTTGGACATTTGTCCATCCTTGCTCATCACACCCTACAGAAGGCCTTATCAATATGCATCACAATTGGCTAGTGTAGAAGTCAGTATGCATCGCACCCTGACAGTGGAGTAGTCAGTATGGTCCAATTTAGGCCAATTTTGGATGGTTTTTCAAGTGGAACTTTTGGGGAATGATGTAATGAGTTGACCATGATCTTTTAGGGTCTGAAACAACTCTTTTAGGGGTTAAAGAGCCCTAGTTTATCGACATATAAGATTGGGGTTGAAGTTCCCAAATATGTCTATAACAATTGCCCCCTAAAGCATGAAGTTGTAAATATTTTGATGTCGGGTGAAATGCTTTATCATGAGGATCCGAGGTTTTGAAACTGGAAGGTGACCTATATAAGATACAATACAATACATCATCATAATATAATTTTCATGATCTAGTTGAGGTGAGCATTCCCATGCTCAACTTTATAAATTCATTTCATGTACATAGAAAAGATAGTTGTCTGCATATGCAGACTGGTGATTATTCAAATGTAGATTTATCATTCCTGGCTCGGATGACCATCTGGGCAGCGTCTGTGTACATTTGATGTCTTTATATCCCTGAATATATCACAGCTCGAATGGATGAAACTAGATCCGGGGTCTTCAAAACTCGTTCAATATTCTCCTGATGTACAAGTCAATCCATGTGAAGAAATGTTCTAAAGTCGAACATGGAAAGACATCGCCTGATTACCAGCCAATAATATGAGTAGTTAACAGACACGAGAGAAATCACCGATAATGATAATGACCATGAAGGTACTATAGTACAATTCACGTGGTGTGAATATATGATCCGATGTTGAACACCACGCAAAATCTTTTGGTCGAAGGCCACTGATGTCAACCTATCGCCGAAAGTGAGAAACTTGCCATTGAGGCATGTAAGCTTCAAAGTACTGAAAGGGGTGTTTCTAAGTCAACTTCTTGGATAATGAGTTGATGTCGACAAGAAGTGACCCGTCGTAGGAGGGCCTTAATGTATCCCACATCTACGACATGAAATGAAGCAAATGATTTTTTGGAGGCGAAAACGATCTGATGAAATAAGGTTCAGGAATAGTGGTCACGAAAAATGGAGGTTGAAGGTATTGCAGTGGATGAGGTATTAACTATATTGTGGTTTCTCAACTAAAATACTTCTCTTGAACATATCGGTGACACTGAGATGGATTGGTAGTGCTAACCCCAACAGATGGATGGTGTGGAAGACCAATGGTGAAATGACCGGTGAACGGAATAACCCAACCCGACTCAATCATGTGATGGAGTGAAAGTTTCATGTTCAAGAGTGACCTGCTACTATAAAATTCTTCAAGTTTTCTTCCAATTTTCCCTAGTCATTGCTGACCAGTACCTCTTTATTTTTGTCAAGCTTGAGGAGGATAACATAAGCTTGTTCTATAATTTTCCCTTCGGGAAAACCTGTCACTTTGTTTTAGTGAGTCTAGCGACAATGAAACTCGTTCTTGTCTAGGTGGACAAGTTTGCCACTATTGTTTTAATGAGTTTAATGACAAAGACAACTTGGTCCTTTTCACGCTTAGAGAATTTGAAAAGGGACGAAAAGGAAACTCCAGCAGTTCTTTTTCGTAGGAAAATCCCTTAATTCTGAAAAAGGATAAAATAATATGAAAGGGATGACTTTTCGATCACTTTAACAAGCCAAAAGAGATAAGCGCTCGAAAATATTTTCATATTTAATGATTTTGAAAAGAGTTTAAAGGAGACTCGTTTTTTAGGAAAAAGTGGTGTTTAGGGTAGCCACTGGTTCCAGGTAAGCTTGGAACTTCTCAAAACATGGTGATGTGAAGAGGTTGGCTAACAAGACCACTCATCGTAGCTGTTCCTCAAAAGGGTAAAAAATCAAATGGAAGTATATGATCAGCCAAAAGGATGGAGGTGATGGCAGGAACATAACCAAGGCTCAAAAGGCTGATAAAATCACAATCACAAAGGTTATTTACCAAAGGCGGATTCATTTTTTAATGAGCTTGAAACGTGGGGAACTATGCTCAGTGGTAGGTTTATTTTTTAACGAGCTTGAACCATGCGACAACATATGCTCAGTGGTAGGTTTATTTTTTAACGAGCTTGAACCATGTGATAACATATGATCAATTTTTAGCTTTTTTTTTTTTCGCAAGCTAGAAATGACAAAACTAAAAAAGCTAGAAAAAATGAAACTAAAAGTCTTAAAGTCTTTTTGAAAGTCATAAACATACATTAATGATGCTTTTATTAGGGAACCTTTTAAAGCATCAAAGGAAGTTTGCACAACCTGATCCCAACGAAAGGGTACTCCTTTTTCCAAAAGATTTGTATAACCTTTGTTGTTTTACAAAACTAAAAATAAAAAGTTAAGGAACTACCGAGGTTAGTGTTACACAAAATATCGTCACCTTGATTATTTGCAGTCGGTGTAGGCCTATCTTTACCTATACCAGCGTCCTAAGCAAGTCTTAAACCTCAGCTCTTCAAAACAAGCTTGAGAAATGAGAGAAAGACATCAAAAAAGCAATGTAACTTTGGTTCCGCACTTTCTCTTAATTTTGCCTGCGGGCCCGCACCTTTTGTTCAAGTTATCTGCGTACTTATACGCTCTGTATGTAAAGGGGATGGTGCGTACCCCTGTAAAAGTCAAAAGGCGCAATCTTTATCTTAAAAAACTCATCTTGGGTTAATTCTAGAGTTTTCTAGAAGCATTTGTAATGTGGATTGTTCGCTCCAAGTGGTTCATGCATCCCATCATAGGAGGAACTAATCCCTTGTTGAGAGGAACCATCCCTTTGAAGGAGGACTCTATCCATTTGAAGGAGGAGCTGGTAACTGATCTCCATTGCACTATAAATTGAGGCATT
>APFE030587800.1:32500-41473 GCA_000404065.3 Pinus taeda | reverse complement strand
CACCGCTCACAAACAGATCACAGATCAATACACCAGTATTTTGACGTGGTTAAAACCCTCAGACAGGGAAACAGTCCACGGCCTGCCCAACGTGGCTACTACAGGCAATTTATTAATAAAAGAATGAAAATTTACATAAGCTTCTCTCATGCACGGTTAACCTACAAATGACCCTCCATGCGCTTTAAATAGAATTCATGGACCAATCGGGTGTCAAGCACGGATCAAGTGTCGGTAATACCGAGGAGAGAATGAACCGTCGGATCACTACATATCGTGACCGTCGGATTGTAAGTTACAAAATGTACAACGGTAAAGAAACACACTTTCTAACTCTATACCTAACTCTATACTAGACCAAGTTGAACTTAACTATTTCCTATGTGTCGGAATATCCTAACAACATTCATCTACTATGCAATTGCAGAGCAAGAGCAGTTCGAAGGCTATCTGGCTAACTTAAGCTTCGTCTATAGTTTATAAAATAAGCAACAACATCACACAAACATCTATTCACTCCCCAGTGGAGTCGCCATTTTGTTTCTGGGAAAACTAGTGTCTTTTTGATTGAATAGCCCTCTAGGTTTGGTAGCTACCCTAGAAACAAACAGTTACAGCAATTCATGATTTCTTCTATGTATGATAGATAAGAGAGAAGCAAAGGAACCAACCTGGATCTTCCACTATACTCCTTGATCTCTCTCCCCTTTGACAGAGCTTGCAACTCCTCTCCACACTTATCCCGCTTGAAGAGTACGTGTAGAGACATAGTAACAAGAACCGTCAAAGCAACTTGATCTATTATATCATAAACACTGCAGAATCAGAAATACAATGAACATACAATAACATTTGCAAATAATAACATTCACAATAGCAAAATTGTATGGAAGAAAACTCGTAGAAATTTATTAAATAAGATGGAGAATTACAACCCAGCTGTTTGATCTAGCATCATTCTCCTAGCATCAAAGCCCTCTTCACCTCATGAAAAGAAAGATCACACCAACAATACAATGCTCCTTCTCAGATACAAACTATCAACACTTCCTTACAAATTACAAAATTCCAACCTCCAGATCTCTCAACTGAGGGATCCATTTATAGGTGTGTGCAAGAGTTTGAGTCATCTTTGGGTTTTTGATTAATGTCATTCCACTTGTTGCATTTGGTTCCACTTTGAGATTTCTTGGATCTCTTACTCATCCCTAGGCGAATTTAGGGAGGCAAGTGTCATAGGATAAGTTTCTAGAAGATTCTATGAGCATCCACTTAGCAAACTGTCTTGGTCATTTGTCCATCCTCGCTCATCGCACCCTACAAAAGGTCTTATCAGTATGCATCGCACCTAGCTAGTGTAGAAGTGAGTATGCATCACACCCTAACAGTGGAGCAGTCAGTATGGTCCAATTTAGGCCAATTCTGGACGGTTTTTCAGGTGGAACTTTTGGGGAATGACATAATCAGTTGCCCATGATCTTTTAGTGTATGAAACAACTCTTTTAGGGGTTAAAGAGCCCTAGTTTATCGACATATAAGATTGGGGTTGAAGTGCCCAAATATGTCTATAACAAAGGGGACCGAGCTTGCTTGTATTATCATTACTCTTCTCCTCTACGCCGATGATATTGTTCTTCTTGCTAGAAGCCATGAGGACCTAGACAAGCAAATTAAGACTCTTCATGACTATTGCTCCAAGATGGCTATGACGGTTAATACAGACAAGAATAAAATCATGATTATTAAATCTAAAAAGATCAACCATGGAAATTTCTTCTATGATAACAATTGCTTGGAATAAGTCTCTTCTTATAAATATTTGGGTATTGACATTCCTTATCAGCTCAACTTGAATTACAACATTGAGAAAAGGATTATTAGAGGCTAGAAAACTTATTATGAGATTGAAAACAATTCTAAGGCTATTGATCTTTTTATTTGGAGCAAAAAGAGGTGCCTCTTTGAGACCCTCGTCACCCTTATTGTCCTTTATGGTTGTGGAGTTTGGGGTTGCAGTATATCCAGAGAGTCGTGGTGAAAGATTGATATGGTTCAAAAGCAATTCATAACCTACAATCTCAAGATCAAAGGAAATACCCTTTATCCTATCCTCCTGATCGAAGCTGACCTCTGCCCTTTGAAAGCAGGGCTACATTTAAGTATCTAATGTATAAGAAGAAGCTTTACAACATGGAATCCAAGAGGCTTCCTAAAGTTGCTTCTGACTCTAGTCCAAATCCCCTCGTTCGCCTCAAGTGTAGGTGGCATAAGGATGCCAAGTCTCGGCTCAGCCGTTGGGGGATAAATGAGGAGATCATCTTCGGAAGCAAGGATAGTGTCAAAGATACTATCACCTCCAAATTTAAGGATAAGTTATTGGATGATAAGGAGTTGGAAGGTAAAAGGAAGCTCATATATTTTAAGGAGGCGATCAAACCCACCTTTGAGAACTAGAATTATCTTTTTGTTTTGACTAACTCGAAGAAAAAGAGGAATGTCACTAAGATTAGGACTAATTCGAATGAGCTTCGAAGCGTAACCGAAAGATGGTCTACTCCCAAGACTCCTTCGGATGATAGAATTTGTCAGTTTTGTGATACTAAGAGGGTGGAGGATGAAAATCACTTTCTTTTAGATTGTCTGACTCTTACTCACATCCGCTCTCATTTCCCTAACATCGGTCACACTTCCAATCTTATTGACTTGTTAAGTCAACCCAACTATATTGATCTTGGTGCACTTCTTTCCCTCCTTTTTGAGCATAGAAATAAGATTCTCAAGAATTACAATTAAATTATTCTTCTTCTTAAGGTCCGATAGACTGCATTGGTCTTAGTGGACGTTAATCATCATCATCATTATAATAAGATACAATTTTTTTAAATATATATAGCTCAACTCTATAAATTAATTGATTAGTAAATATTAATAAGCATCAATTTATAATAAACATAAACACCTACTTCCTAATACATCTCATCTTTTTAAAATTAAAAAATATTATAATTTATTAAATTATAACTTTATTTTAAATTATTATTATTAATAATTATAAAAATAACTAATATATAAGGTAAATACATGTGAGAAAACATAGAACAAGATTCTTACCATGGATATTTACCCCACTTTACCATGGAGATTCTTAATATGTAAATATACTTTGTGATCTTCTAAGCACTTAGTAGATCTAGAGATAAGATAGATCTAGGCTAGTTTAATTTCCGCCTTTAAATAGACTATATTCCATATGAATACCATGGGGCAATACCATAGGTTCTCAATACATTTTTTTATTATTTAATTTTTCAGAGTTATTTTTATTTTATTTTATTTTGAAGGGGTTAAAATGTTAGTTTACATTACATTAATATTTTTATTTATTTTAATTTTAACTTTTATATAATTTGACTTAGTCAAAATGTTAACATTACAATACATCTCTCTCATACTAGGTTGGAGAGCTGAGCCCAATAAAATAAAATAAAAAACATAAAATTATTTATCTCATGGTTTTCTTAACACTTAGTTTATTCCCATGGTGTTCTTCTCTAATAAAGACTAATAATTAAACTGGGTTAGATCGATGCTAATTGGATCCACCAAGAGCCCAAAGGAATCTCAAATCTCTCGTGAGCTGGCAACCTATTTTACAGTGAAAAAGAGATTTTATATAGATCTAGGCTAGTTTCATATGGGGTTTGTTCATATCTCAATTTTTTCATATGAAAAGAACAAAAATCACATAACTACTTTGGAAATAAATCTCAACTTTTGATTTATGTATGCTAGTAAGAATATTCTAAAATATTCCTTAAAAATTAAATCCTTATTATTCACATAAATAAATTGAAATTCTAGAAATCCTATTCCAAAATAAACGTGCTTATTGATATAATAATAAAATAAATTAATAATTAAAATAAGTTTTTCTATAAAACTCCTCAATTTTAGAAATAATTGATATTTTTTATTTCTAAAACTTCTAATAATATTTAAAAAATTAAACTAACATAATTATATAAATAAATATAATTAATATAGATAGTAAATTTTTTTTATATAAAATTTACATATTTATCAAGTATTAAAAAATTATAAATTAACATAATTATATAAATAAAATATGATTGATATAAAATAATTCCTATTTTTTTAAATAAATTGACATATTTATAGAATTATTTGTTATTTGGATAATTTTTAAATTGAAATATAAACATTTAACTTTCATTTATTAATATGACGATGATAAAAATATACCAAAACATCTTGATTATCAATGAAAGATTCAGATTAAAAGAAAAATTAATCTACCAAATTAAGGTTAAAAGAAAAATTTATCTACCAAATAAACGTGGCAAACTCACTGCCTCAAGATACTTAGGAACTTGATAATTAAAATTTTAGGAAAACTAAATATGACACAGCCATGAGGAAACAAGAATTTTAGTAGGTTTAAATGAAAATCCTGGAAAATGAATAACCCAACATAGAACGCTCCCTTCTATTTATTTTTTATTTTTAGTTGCGTTTGGCCAGGAGTCACAACTGTTGGATTTGATGCCATTTCAAAAGGGTCTACGATTATCTGAATCTTAATAAATCTCAGTTGAATCAGGCGCAACCTCGACCCATTCAATGATCTCAGTTTTATTAACAGAAAAGCATTGAATTCATATACTCAGTATGGGTAGAAAAAAAATAGAATGTGATATACCAAACGAACAACGTTGCAGACACTCGGCAGGGCGATGGCGTTGTCGCCGACCTCGCCTGTTGCCTTACTGCTTCTGTGAATATCATCGTCAATTATCACAAGAACAAAATGACAAGCGCAAGAAGAAATCAGCCATGTACTATAGTCTCTGTAAACTGTACTTGTTTCTTCTTTTGGTTTGTTCTGGACTTCCATTTATATTGAAATTGCTTTGAGAGGGTATTGTGTGTAATTAAACATCAGAAATCCAGAGGTCAGAATTCGAAGCCAAAGTTGTTGATGGGACTTGCGTTCATATTCATATTGCTTGTATCATCTTACCTACACCATGGCCTATGAGTGAGGCCTCCAGAGATTTGAACATGGGTGAGACTGCAAAAATAAATGTTTTAAGTCAATATTTCACCCCTGATCAATATTTCTTCCATGGTTCACTCAGCTTTTAGTTTTGATGATGGGTATTTTCGGTCAACATTTCACCTATAATTCACTCTGCTTTTAGTTTTGATCATGGATAAACTGTTCACCTAAAACATTTTGAAACATTTCAAAAATTACATGGGATACAATCCAAAAGCAATTTCAATTAAAAATCTCCCTACACAAAAACATTCATTTACGTATTTATTTTGTTGGGCAGGGCAAATATCAGTAAATCTGATCAGCGATCTGACCAGCTTGCTGTTGCAAATCCTATTGATTTGATCCCATTACAGTCAGTTGCAGGTCATGCAAATCATATTGGATTGATCACATTACATTTTGAAGAAGCTGGTATACCAAGTATGGGAACACCATCACAATCTAAAGTAGAAACTGATATAACAAAAATTGCAATCCCATTGAACTCTGCAGAAATACTTGGTATAACAAATGTAACAAACCCATCAGAAAAATACAGTGCAACAAATATTGCAATCTCACAACAGTCGGAAGAAAACATTGGCATGACAAATGTTGCAGTGCCATTAGAGTCTAGAGAAAAGGCTGGTGTAACAAATAGAACATTGCCATTGCGGTTCAAAGAAAAAGTTGGTATAACCAATGTTGCAATCCCATTACATTCTATACCAGAGGAAGTTGGAATAACAACTAGGTCTCTGAGCAAAAGTTACAAAATTAAGACCCCTACCGTAATACCTCATAAAATTGCTGTGCCGTGTGAAATTTTTTATTTGGAGGATCTCACAGGAATTTTAACAATGAGTACATGGAAGGATTTCCTTAGCAAAGAGGAAAGAGATTATCTGTGTTCATTTCTGCCACAGATAGGGCAAGGACAGTGTCATGATACAGTTTTAGAGTCTCTGCTCAATGGGGAGAACATCAACTTTGGGAATCCTGCTAAAGATTGGGGAGAGAGAATATGCAGAGGGGAGCAACATCCAGAGGCTCTGGTGCAAAAGGAGTTGGAATTGAAAGATTGCCAGAGCAAGTATTTCAAAGATCTGAGAACATATCACATGGGGTTCATATCTAAACTGGATGAGTTTGAACTGTTGTATCATGGGTGCAATGATGATGGTGAAAGTTTTAGAGAACTGCTCAAGAGATTAGCCAATAAGAAAAGGAAAATGGTAGACTGAGCTCTGGTCTATTTGCTTTCATTGCACAGAAATAAAACCCACTGCTTCACAGCCCCACTTAGGATAGAGGGATATGAATCTCATTTCAAAAAAAAAAAATGGAAGAAAATGCAAAAACTGCTGTATTTCCATATTGGAAGGGGATGAAAAATACAGGTTTCTTGAACAAAATGAATTGAGACGAGGTATTATCTCTTTCACTGTGTGGTGATGTTCAAGGGAACAGAGTTGAGCCTTTTAACTCAATGGGTGGAATACGTCCGCTAAAATAGATTAAAAAAGTTATGGTTTGAATTAGTGTTGAAATTTGACATGCTTTTTTTCCCTTAATATTCATTACATTAAATTTAAAAAATTAATAAATAAAATAATAATTATATGTTATTATAAATGAGAGATTAATGAATACAGAAGAGTTTGTGAATAATATTCATTACATTAAATTTAAAATTAATAAATAATAAAAATAATATGTATATAATTAAAGGAGAGATTTAATGAATATAGAAGAGTTTGTGAATCAGTGTATCTTTTAAGGCATTTTTTACATTATGACCGGTTAGAAATCTTATGGGTGTTTCACCTCCCTGGCCCTTAATTAAATTTTGAAGTGATAAACCTTGTTTTCAAACATCATGGATGCCTAATGCTCAAGTACTCATAGTGGTAATAGTCTGAATCCTATAGTGAAAATAAAAAAATTATTAATTAGGAGTTTTATATATAAAGAAATAATGCTTAATTTAATAAACAAAACTAATTTTAAAATAACCATAAACAAACTTATATATTTTGATTTAATCAAATTCTTTTTATTATATTAGATTTATATTACACTTGAATAGGTAATTTCTCTAGTCCCTTGTTGATTTCCTTGTGACATGCATGGGCAATTTCCTTGCAACAAGCTTTGGTGATATCTTTGTCATATATGAACTAATTTTTTTGTGTGGGATTTCCCTATGATTAATCTAGGCAATTTCTTTGTGGTATGTTTGGATGATTTCTCCACAATGTAACATACCTAACCCCTTAAGTGATATTAAGGAAGTGAGGAATTCAATTTTTTTTCTTCTCATCAAGAGTTCTCCAACTATAGCACTCTTACTTAATTTTGAGCTTTAAGCACAAAGCTACGGACCTGAAAAGTTTAATAAGGTATTGCTCTCTCTTACCATGTCATCGTCTTTATAAGGGACACATTAGTAATGTAGGCACACACTACCTTTCATATGGATGTCCTCCGAGTTTCATGAATTTGAGAGAATTTGTTTCCAACATCGTGTCACATGAAATATTCCTTCCCCTATTTTCCTTTTCTTTCCTTGCCTTTTCTCATTTTCTTGCCCTCTTCCTTTCTCTCTTCCCTTCTTTTCTTTCTCATCATTCCTTTATTCCTTCCCCTTGTGGTTCCTTCAAATATTTTTCAATCTATGATGCATTTCATCCAACATAATCTTTCTTATATGATAAGTCTATTGCATCAATGAAATTTTTGTGCCTTGTGATGTATCACACCCCAAAAAGTGTTGTGATACAATGTTCCCTTTAAAAAAAAAGTTTGATGATTTAACTCCTTGTTTATGTTCTCATCTTAATCTTGGCCCTTGTATTGTGTACCTAAAAATGTTTGAGGGTGTGGTGTGTCACACCAAAAAAAAATTGTAGTGCGATACCTTGCACCACAAAAACTTCTATTCATGTGATATTTCGACTTAACCAAGCTCAAGTTATGGGTATCCCCAAACCTTCATGGTTTCCCATGCGTTAGACAAAATTATCTCTCTTGTGATACACCTTGTATCACATTAAAATAAACTTCATGTGATGCACCAAATTTTCCAAGTTTATCTTAGAACTAAATTATAGAAACTTCTTGAAATCTCCCCTATGTTTTCCCTAATCCAAGGGCACTTCTTTAAGGTTTCTCTTGGATCCCATAAGACATCAAAAGACTACAAACGTTAGAGCTATTCTTACTTAAGCTTCGGAGCAAGATATTAAGGTCATACATGAGCGACTTTAATCTTTTAAACTTAGGGATATCTAATTCTTGAGAAATCAACATTTAAGGGGATTTTATGATATTTTTTTTTTCCATCTAAACACTCCTCTACCGTTTACTCAAGTGGTTTAAGAAATTTTATACCAATCATTCAATGCCTTTACTAGGGAAGATGTATGGATGAAATATCCAACTAGGTAAGTATATTACCTAGTGTACCCATACAAAGTAGTATACAAGTTGTATGCTGGGTTATTATGACAATGATTGGATTCCCTATTGCAACGAATCATAATCATTCATAATCAACATCTTTATCTCCAAACCCTTGTCCCTTAACTACAAAAACTACTTGAAAGTGGTTCCATTATTACTTTATAGTTCATAGTCCATAATCATAATGCAGGCTCATAACTTACTTAAGGTTTTATCTTGATATTCAAAAGGAAGAGGGCTAGGGACTTCAAACCATGAGCCCCCCTCTAATATCTAAATTCATCCTACGAGACACCATTGTTCATAGAAAGGCTACAAATGCATATTCACACCTCATTAACCCAATTAAATTCATTACCTAACTACATTATTTACACTACATCTTAGAGTAATACAACCCAAGCTATGCACCATTCATTTCTTACATTCACTAAGTGTTAAAACAT
>APFE030587800.1:0-30000 GCA_000404065.3 Pinus taeda | reverse complement strand
AAAGGTAAAAGAAGTTAGAATGGAAGGAAAATTGGGAAAATTAGAAGTAAAAAAATACTCTTAGGGATAGAGACAAGAAATAATAATAAGTAGGAATTTGGGACAGTCCGTATCCTTTTTTGGAATTCTCATGATTTTCCATGGCATAAGGGGCATATGGTAAGTTGGATCCCAAGTGAATTTGATATTATTTTTATAGTTGAAACATAGGAGCATGAAGAGTTTAAGGTCCCTAACATAGAAGGATTTATCTTGTGGTCCATTGGAAGAATAAATCCTATTGCAGAGGGTTGGGAGGCATATCATGTTGCATAAAAAAGCATGTTTCTCCTCACATCCAACTTTTTAAGAGACACCCTCTCAAATAGTACATTTTGATAGAAATATTAGATATCATTGCTAAGAAGATTTATATAAAAAAATTATTTTTTGTGATCAAGATTGGATCATTATATTGTTTTTTATCCATCTCAATGCTTTCTGCAACACTTTAAAAAGTGAAGGAATCAATACAAAACCATTTTTACCCATGGGTCCCAGTTTGGAAAATTGGGGTTTAAAACCTTATTGGAGAAAATTATGGCATCAAACATAGACCTTTTTTTTCCCTATTCTATAAATATAGACTATTCCAACAACATAAGAATCACTTCAATCAAAGTATGTGTGCAAAATTTATGCCACTCGGAAGTTGATCTTCTGGTTTTGACCACCATAATTCAATAGGATACCATGTCAGCCCCCATTATTCATCGAAAATGGGCTAGCCATGTGATGATGACGAATAAGACTCTAGAAGAGTCAATATTTTAATTTTAGTTAAGAGTTGAAGGATTCAAACCTAACTACTAGTAGGCTATTGTGTTGTGTTACAACTAGGCCACTCGGAGGAAAAGGAGATCCATTCGATTTGAGTGCATTGTGTTTCATAGATGAGAAGAGCAGTTAAGAGGGATAGGGAGAGAGAAAACATAGATTATTTGTGAAATGTATCATCCCATAAGCCACAGGTCTCAATTCTTTGTACTCGCATCCATTTCCTATTCAAAGAAAGAGAGAAGAACAATAAGATCACCTTCTAGTTTGGTTTTCTTCCGAAAGGGTTTCCCATATTATATCTTGTGACAATGCATTTTTTGAGTTTTTTTTTTTTAATTGTACTCTATTTTTTGTAAAATTATAATTTTCATGCATATGTAATAAACAATAATGTACAGATCCACAAATCTAAGGAGAAATAAGCCCTCATAATGTAGATTTCATATTTTATGCTTAATTTTAGCATATCTATTGTGACAAACTATCCAATGGAATATCCACAACAATTTACAAATCATCACTGCTATTAATTTATAATATACAAGAAAAATAATTTAGATACAAATTTCTGCTATAAATACCCTCAAATAGATATTCATAGTCTAATAAATGAAGGTAATATCCTTTTTCTAGGATACTTTAATGTTAGAACTACAACTAACCCAACTATTATTTTTGAGCAATTATTCCAACCGTAATAGATTATGGCTAGATAAGGACATTTTTTTAGCTAATAGATATAAAAGAATCTTTGAAGACCCTACCAAGAATTTGTTTGGTACTAAATTATTCAAGCTTTATAGTTCTCAAAGCCTAATAGTTTGCAATGGTGTAATGAAGTGGTCGAAATCCAAGGAAATGACTTGTATCCATGGTTTATGTAACAATGTTGCGGATTATGTGGTATTTAATATCTCCATTTCAAACCAAATAGTAAATTTTGACCTTTTAAATAACCATGAATCCAAGTATGATCATAGATATTTAATCCTAACTCTAACCTTTGTCGTGCATAAAAGCCCGAGTGAAGAAAATTATTATAATCAAAGGTGAATTCTTTTTGACAAAACTAAAGTTGATATTTTTTTGAACGATTAAAATAGTGAATTAAATATCCTAACTTATAAGGACAACATCAAAGACCCCTATCATTTAAATTTAACATGTTCAATCTTTTCTACTTCGATTAACAAATTTCTCTATTGAGGTGTCTTGTAAAAAGAATAATGGAACAACTAACTCTTGGTACGATAATGAATATACTAGAAATTGCCCCAAAAGGTGCAAAGAAAGGCCAATATGACTGTTAAATTAGAATTGTTCAATTGTAAAAATTATACTTTGGTTTGAAATAATAATTGTTGTATTAAATTTAGTTGTTTACATTTACATATACTCTTGGTATGGATATCATTTGGAAATCATTTATCTAGGTATTATCTTTTCACTGTTATTTAATAGTAAACCAGAAAAACATAGTCGATGACCCAAAAACAAAAATACCAAATTAAATATTTTTAATATTCAACTAAAAGAATCTAGCCCATAACCCATTTTTTTAATCCAAATTAAATACTTTTGGAAGACCTTTGCCACAAATGAAGGAGTGTTTTTTGGTGGAGTTAGGATAGTTGGGATTTGAAAAACATTTAATCCATTAGTAATATAATTAATATTATAACAATAATTTTTACAATTTAATTAAAATCAAATGTCTGCATGGGGTAGTTCAAGTGGCAATGGTCGTGGAAATGAAGTCTCACCGAACTAGAGATCTTGGGTTCGATCCTTGTGCTACTCTCCCTGGAAATGGGGTGAATAACGGACATGTAAAAACTCAAAAATGAGAAGGTCCTACCGAAGCTTACAATTTTTTTTTTAATTAAAATCAAATGTAAAAATAGAGTATCTCATTACAAACATTTTTATTTCCAATTTTTTTGTAATATAACAAAATATTAAACCATAGAAAAAAAGAATTTTTGTCATAAAAGCATGTGAGTAAAGTGTACCTTGATGGCTTGTCCTTCATGTTCTCTTCCACACTTTCACATCGTAAACCATGGCTGACTTGGTCATCTTGTAAAAGCTAGTTGATCCCTCTAATGATGCTTGTGCTTATGATTCACACTATTAATTTTATACACAGGCCTTAGAATCGAAACCGACAACATCTTTTTTATTTACTCCTTATTCATGTTTTTAGAGATTTTAATTTTAAATGATTTAAAAATAAATAAAAATGGCTACGCCTATTTAAAAGCGTGCATGAATATAACAATAATAACATAAAACATACCAAACAATTATTCATATTTAATATTGTTATTACAACATTATTTTATTAACATTTAATGAAATGAATGATCCTATCAATAATGTTGACATGTGAGTTTTTTGTGTTGTTGTTGGTACATACAACAATGAAATAGATTTTATCTGAATAATTGTATTTAATAGAATATAATCGCTGCATGAATTAAGACATTAAACAACTATGATGTATTATTAAGTGGTTTGGTTATTTTGAATTTTCTATTCAATAGAGTTGTATTGAATGGAGTATCATTCAGTGGTTGTTGTGAGTAAACAACATAGTGCCCAGTCATAGGTCAGTGGTTACTTTCAATAAACAACAGAGATGCCCAATCATTGTTCAATGGTTGCTTTGAATAAACAATAGATTAGAATGGATCTAATCACCCTTTTTATTTTTAATAATCCATGCAATTTAAAATGCAGGCATGCTTGGTTTTGTTGGACACACACGAGGTCTATGGTTTCGAAAGGATCCACACGAGTTGCACCAACATGACAGAAAATGTTTGATATAGGTGAAGGTGAATTTATTTGGAGCAGAATTAATGTACCTGTTAGAACACCATTTGTACTCTCTCCCTTTCTTAATGCCATTTGACTGTAGGAGATCAAGTATGTCAGACTCTAGAGCGATGCATGTGATTGCTTCTGGCAAGGATAGCCGGCAGGCGTGGAAATAGGGGTGTAAGTAGTTGATCCCAGCATATTAGATAAAGAAGCTGCAAGTTTCTGCATATACATAGAGTTAGCATTGGTATAATAAGTATTGAAAGCAGTCTTTTTATGTTGGCACCAAAACGCCACATGCATGTGGAATGTCTTCGTCCACACCCACCCTGTCGCGATTGATCACCTCACTTGTTACGAGAGGGGTGAATGGATTCACATTTTACACTGACCTCAATTTTCCATTAGTCAAGCATAACTCATTCCTATTCAAATTCATGTCCCTCCCTCAAATGAACTTTACTGAATTGACTCTTCATATTCACAGACGATACAGGTTAGTGCTCAGTACTGTGTCTTCCCAGCCAAGAAAGATGAATAAGTTTGGTATATTATTATTTGTTCTACCTATAGAAATGATCAAAATAGAAACAACGAGTAGATTGGGAGAGGTGCTAGACTCTTCCTTCCTTGGCAATGGTAATTTTGATTATAAATATGCCCTCTCAAAGAGCATTATGTTCTTCGAGGGACAACGGTCAGGTGCTATTCCACCAAATCAAAGATTAACATGGAGGAAAGATTTAGCCCTCACAGATGGATTCGGCCAGAATGTATGGATATTTTTTAAAAACATACGAATAATTGTTTTAGCCTTTCATCTCAACCCTTCAACTGTTTTAGTTTTTCTTCAATGGGTACTAGATAAATCAAATGAATGCAGGTTGATTTGGTTGGAGGATATTACAACGTAGGCGATAATGTAAAATTTGGGTTTCCAATGGCTTTTACTACTATCATGTTAGCTTGGAGCGTGTTGGAGTTCAGCAATTTAATGGGTCAGGAGATTGAAAATTCCAAAGCTGCGGTTTGTTGGGCTACAGAGTATTTCCTCAAAGCTACCATTCAATCGGACAAAATCTGCGTGCAGGTTGTTGGGTCTAAAATGCAGATGCAAATTAGAGTTTCATTTACTATCGATCCGGGTAAGTAAACTTTGAGGATCATCCAATATAGATGGACTTAGAGACGAACTAAACTAACCTAGGTGAAGAAATAATAAAGCCCCCTTAAAGGAGATTATTCATTAATATTTCTAATCAACTATTTAAATTAATGAAATTAAAGCTCTTAAACATAATTCTGATTGATTGATGAAATATTAAAGCTCTCTTACAAGAGACTCTTCGTTTATATCTCAAGCGTATAAATCAGAAACTCAAACTAATGAAATCAAACATTAAATAACAAATTAGATTCATTGAAGGAAACATTAATACTTTCTTACGAAAGGTCATTCATTAATATTTCAAACATATGAACCTAATAATTTAATCTAACGAAATTCAAAAACATAAAATAAAAGCTTACCAAAACAAAAGTGTACTTGCTAAGCAATGGGGATCCTTCCAAGGATTCACAAGCACACCAAAAGAGAAGTCAAATGTAGAGGATCAAAGAAGCTCCATTTTATTCATCATGATCTTCAAAGTACAATGGTTAAAAGCTCATATGATCCTAACCAAAACTATTCTAAATTCTATCTAGATTAACGTTACTAGGTTACAATGAAGGACTAGGTTCTAAGATTCTAAAAATATTAATATTACAAATGAAGATTAAGATTAAGTTTAAGATTACAAATGAAGGATATAACACTCCTATTTATACAAAAGCTATGATAACAAACTAATAAATGTAGATCCACTATTCCCTCATTTGATGATCTGAAAATGGAATGTACTTGTTTAAGGGTGCAAGGTATCCATTTTCCATAATTTCAAATGTGAGTTATACACTCCAAGTGACCTCTAAAAAGGTGAAAACTTCTTATTTCTTATACAGAGATAGACTGTAGGGGCATTCACCGGACATGTCACCTTTAAAGAGAGGATGAGTTCCAGAGGCTACCTATCCCTTTACAGGCTATGGCTAAAGAAATAATAAAGTAAACACTTAGAAGTCTTTGACATACACATACTTGAAGTTTGATGTCTTGCGGAATAAGACAAGTAACTTCCTGTAGCTGAATAGGTGATTATGTGTATATGAAAGTTATGTATATTTGTTTTTTAACACTTTATATCAATTTTGTTTATCATATCATCTTCAGCAAATAAAGACATCAAAATGATAAAGCAGTTCACCCCTTCTGGGCTACATCTGCTGGGCCAAGCCTCTCCAACTAGGCTTGTCCTCGTGTATTAAAAATGATACAAAGGCTAATACAAGAATATGAGTGTCTCAAAAGACATATCTGACTGTAAATACATAATCAGAAGATAGGAAATAGCTAAACATGCTCTTTCCCAAGCACTAAACAGTGAAATTGTACCTCATACAGTACTTTCCCCAATTGGCCTTGATGGCTCTTTAAACTTGCATGGAGAATTTTGAGGTGAAGATGACCTCAATTAGTTTTGAAACCTCTGCCATTAGACTCAGAAGGTCAAAAATAGTAGACATAGGCTTTTGAATCACCAAAATTAGATGAACACAACCCCCAAACAGCTCAAGCACTAAAATGACCCTAGTGGCCCTGAAAGCTTCCCTGAAGCTAAACAATGAGAAGAATGCCTCAACAGGAAAAACGAACTGTAGAAATGGATTTAGAATGCTGAATTCCTTCAAAATGGACCTTCGTTCCACATTCAATGGTTGCACACATCCCAATGCAGCTCCCAAACTAATTTGGCCCTAGTGGCTCGTGGAACTTCCATGAAGCAAAATCACCTACAAATGACCTCAAATAGTTGTGAAACCTATGCCAATGGATTCAGAAGGTCGAAGAGACCCAAATAAAATAAAATAAAATTCGTCCAAAATGGACTTTCCTAGCCAAAGTTATGGCTCATTAAAGTTTCTCCAGTTTGCCCCTAGAAAAACTCTAGTTAACTTTAGTTGGAGCCAGTTAGGCCCGCCAAATATGGCGGGTCTGCCAAAATTTGGCACTCTGCCAAAATTTCCGCCAACTTAACTGTTAGTTAACTCCGCAATTGGCGTGCATATGACCGGGATAAGTGGCTGGAGGTTTGTATCGGATTCTGTGTCGACGGTTAATGGTTTAGGCCCACGGTTTAATGTTGTGGTCATATGTATGCAGGGGCTGGTCCTTAGGGGCTGGCCCCCTTGGGCCCCGCTCCAATCTTATTCAAAGCTTATGAATAGGTTGTCCCATGCCATAAACAAGACCTATCTGCATGGCGTGTTGGTAAGGCGTGGAACTTGTGGACTGTAGGTTGTGAGTTCAATACTCCATCTGCCCACAAAATTTTGAAATGCACCCATAATGCTGATGTCACCCTGGGCCACGTGGCGGCCTCCGGGCTTGCCACGTGGTAGCCTGTGATTGGCTGCCCAAATGGAATATTCAAAAGAATATTCTACGAAATATTCCAAAGAATATTTTATGGAATATTCTTTCTTTAATATTTTTTTGAAAAATTTCAAAAATTAAGGGTTATTTGGCGATTTTGTTTTTGGCATAACTTTCTCATACGCCAACCGTTTTTCGAACTGTTTGCAGCGCTGAAATTAGGAGGACGATATCTATCCGGTTGTTCAAGTTCAAGCCAGTTTTGAGCACTTTCATTTTTGACCATTTTACGACACTTGCTCTTGAGCTCCTGATCACACCTCCCAAATGAGAAGGCTTTTGGTCCCCAAAAGCTCACTGAATCTCTGAACTGAACTGTACAACACTTGAGGAACAGAAATATCCTCTTCCATTCAACCAAAGAGCATACTGATGCCAAAATGTCTTGCCTTATCAACTGTCGTCATGGCAAATGTTGCTGCATAAACCAAGTACTCGTCGAATCCCGACCAAGTTCTTTCGCGAGACAAATCTGAAATTGCAGAAACTAGCAATGAAACTTGCTGATATATGAGCTAAAATATTTTTCTGAACATGTGGGCTTGCCAACTGTCATGATGCCCATCCATGACACCTCTGCTCTAGAAGAAGAGTTGCCTCCCAAATGAGAAGGCTTTTACAAAGCTGAAACACTTCATCATTTCTCCTCTTTACAATATTGTGGATCAAATTAACTTTTTCCAAGTCAATATTGCATTACATGCATGGTTAAAAACAAAGTAATCAACCGTTCAAATTAATCACACATACATGTTTAAAATACAAGGAAATCATCATGATCCCTATGCTCATGCATATCATTCTCATGCATGCAGTTTATCTTTCAAATTTCTCTTAAGTACAATCAAAAGTACAATATCCTTGATCACATGTACATGTACTTTCAAAGCTGAAATGAATATAACTTTCACTATGATAGAGTGAGTCTCGTACTTAGCTTTTCCATCGCGCAACTTGCATTCCCTTAACAAAGAAATGCATTCAATCAAAAGACATGCAACTTTAATTGGATAAGAATTCTAACCATTTCTTACCAATCCATCTCAAAGGCACTTCCTTTAACTGCACATCAATATCATCATGCGTATCATCCTGACACATATCAATGATGGAAACTTCCTTCCCATTCTTGCCATACTCTTCCTCCAATTTCTTCAACTTTCGTGGAAGAATTGTTGGATTCAGAGTCCAACACGTTTCAACAGTATGTCCTTGCTTATGGCAGTAGGTGCAACACATGTGCATCCTCTTGACAACATGATTTGCCTTGTCCAATGGACCTTTGGCTTCTTTCTCCCTTTCCTTCAAAAGTTTCCTGTATGTGGCCATTCTCTTCCAACATCTAGAAACATTATGGTTATCCAAACCACAAAAGGAACATGCAATTATTTTCCCATATATATGTGGAAATTTACCATGCTTTACATGATCAAAGGAAATATGATTGAAATCAGATTTATACCTTTCTCTTTCACCTTTATTGCCTTCATGAGGAGGTGAATCAAACGAAGAAGTGGCTCCCTTTGGAACACCATCAATCCCTTTTGTGGTTTTAGAGCTTTCACAATTCTCTTGTTCAAGGGCATACTTATGCACACCTTCTTCTTGCAAGGTATGTTTCAAACTATTGCATTCCCCAAGAATACAATCTTTACCAACTTGAGGTAGGGAACTTGAAACGAAACTCCTTCCAGGAACTGTTTCAATTGCCTTCATGGCTACTTTGGAACTTTCTCCATAAGATTGTCCATAGCCAAGACCCAAATTCTTAGGCCTTTCCTCAACCATTATTGGCTCAACTATACCTTGTGCATGTTTGTCCAATCCTTTTCCTTCATATCCCATTTTGGACATCAACTTGGACCCTATGCCTCTGGTATGTTTCTCAAAAGAACCAACACACTTTTCAATTGAGGAAATTGAAGACAAGTTTGAAGGATTTACCTCATCCTCATGCATTTTCTTGGACAAAGCTTCTTGAGCTTGAAGGAGTTGTTTCTCCATGTCATGCAGTATTTGGAGAATTATTTCCTTCTCATCCTTCATAGCCAACAATTGTGCATGAAGCTTAACACTTTCTCTTTGATCCTCAATGAGAATCTGCACCATGTCCTTCACCTTAATGAACTCATTCTTCATGTCATCATTGAAGAATTTTGTGAAGGAGGAAACTTCACTTGTGGAAGAAGTTGACATTATGTAAATGGTAAATTAAACAAAAGAAACTTCCAAATAAGAGTTCTCAAAGCTTTCAATAAAATGACAAGATTTAACCAAATGTCAAACAAAAAACCCCTTCTTATTCAAGCAACCATTTGCAACAAATAAAAGAGTCAATCTCTTACACTGCTTTAACACCTTTTGCACAAACAAATGCTCAACCCGAGCTCTGATACCATTTGATCTGAAAATGGAATGTACTTGTTTAAGGGTGCAAGGTATCCATTTTCCATAATTTCAAATGTGAGTTATACACTCCAACTGACCTCTAAAAAGGTGAAAACTTCTTATTTCTTATATAGATATAGACTATAGGGGCATTCACCCGACATGTCACCTCTAAAGAGAGGATGAGTTCTAGAGGCTACTTGGCCCTCTACAGGCTCTGCCTAAAGAAATAATAAAGTAAACACTTAGAAGTCTTTGACATACACATACTTGAAGTTTGATGTCTTGCGGAATAAGACAAATAAATTTTTGTAGCTGGATAGGTGATTATGTGTATAAGCAAGTTATGTATATTTGCTATTTAACACTTTATATCAGTTTTGTTTAGCATGTCATCTTTAGCAAATAAAGACATCAAAATGATAAAGCAGTTCACCCCTTCTGGGCTACATCTGCTGGACCAAGCCTCTCCAACTAGGCTTGTCCTCTTGTATTAAAAATGCTACAAAGGCTAATACAAGAATATGAGTGTCTCAAAAGACATATCTGACTGTAAATACATAATCAGAAGATAGGAATTAGATAAACATGCTCTTTCCCAAGCACTAAATAGTGAAATTGTACCTCATATAGTACTTTCCCCAATTCGCCCTGATGGCTCTTTAAACTTGCATGGCGAATTTAGAGGTGAAGATGACCTCAATTGGTTTTTAAACCTCTGCCATTAGACTCAGAAGGTAGAAAATAGTAGACATAGGTTTTTGAATCACCAAAAATGGATGAACACAGCCCACAAACAGCTCAAGCACTGAAATGGCCCTAGTGGCCCTGAAAGCTTTCCTGAAGTTAAACAGTGAGAAGAATGCCTCAACAGGCAAAACAAGCTGTATAAATGGATTCAGAATGCTGAATTCCTTCAGAATGGACCTTCGTTCCACATTCAATGGATGCACACATCCCAATGTAGCTCCCAAACTGCTTTGGCCCTAGTGGCTCCTGGAACTTCCATGAAGCAAAATCACCTAAAAATGACCACCGATGGTTGTGAAACCTGTGTCAATGGCTTCATAAGGTCGAAGAGACCCAAAATAAAAAAGAAATTCGTCCAAAATGGACTTTCCTAGCCAAAGTTATGGCTCATTAAAGTTTCTCCAGTCTGCCCCTAGAAAAACTCCAGTTAACTTTAGTTGGAGCTAGTTAGGCCCGCCAAATATGGCGGGTCCGCCCAAATTTGGCGCTCCGCCAAAATTTCCGCCAATTTAACTGTTAGTTAACTCTACATTTGGCGCGCATGTAACCGGGATAAGTAGCTGGAGGTTTGTATTGGATTCTGTGTCGGCGGTTAAGGATTTAGGCCCACGGTTTAATGTTGTGGTCATATGTATGCGGGGGCTGGCCCCCTTGGGCCCCGCTCCAACCTTATTCAAAGCTTATGAATAGTTTGTCCCACGCCATAAACAAGACCTATCCGCATGGCGTGTTGGTAAGTCGTGGAACTTGTGGACTGTAGGTTGCAGGTTCAATACTCCATCTGCCCACAAAATTTTGAAATGCGCCCATAATGTTGATGTCACCTTGGGCCACGTGGCGACCTCCGGGCTTGCCACGTGGCAACCTGTGATTGGTTGCCCAAATGGAATATTCCAAAGAATATTCTACAAAATATTCCAAAGAATATTCTATGGAATATTCCAAAGAATATTTTACGGAATATAATTTTTTTTTGAAAAATTTCAAAAATTAAGGGTTATTGGGCGATTTTGTTTTTGGCATAACTTTCTCATACGGAAACCATTTTTCGAACTGTTTGCGGCACCAGAATCAGGAGGATGATCTTTATCTGCTCGTTTAGGTTTGAACCAGTTCTAAGCAGTTTCATTTTTGACCATTTTACGACACTTGGTCCTGAGCTCCTGATCATTTGATCCACATATTTCTCAACCAATGGTGACACATAACTTTATCCTCCATGATCTCCTCCATGAGGTCCATGATCTTGTCCATGAGATCCATGATCTCCTCAAATTCGAATTTGAACATAGAGTGACACATAAATATGCCTTGGAAGCTTCCTTTGTACCTACACATGTCAACAAACTCATTCTAAATATTAGGTATAAGTATATGGGTATTATTTTCTAAAGTTTAACCACAAATTCAGTTAAAAATACTAAGAATTAGTAATGTTTTGGAAAACACAATAGTAACCTATTTAATGATGAAAGTGAAGCTAATGTGGTGACATGGTGGTGAAATAGAGGTGAGAAAATGTGTGAATGAAGTGAAAGTGGATGTATTTTAAGGATAATTCTTAGACCTAACATACCCCCAAACTGAAGGTATTGCATGTCCTCATGCGATCTATTACATTACTTTTTGATACTTGAGCTTTAGCTGAAACTTTGCATGATATTATTTACTTAACTTTTGCAAAGTGTTTTTGATGAATTGCAACTTGGTTTGTTCTTGTGTTTCAACCATATTTTGTTTGTTGCCTTCAATTTTTATGTATAAACTTTTCATAATGATAATTTGATTTTTATTGCAAAGTATTTTTGTTGGAATGCGTCATGATTGGTTCTTGTGTAACAACCATGATTGTGTTGCATCCAATTAGATTTTAAGTACTTTTTACAAAGCCATTTATATGCTCATGAATGGTGAATATATTTTGAAGTTATGTGGGCTTTTGAATGTGATATATGAATATGGAAAAATATGAATGTGAAAAAGTATGAATGTAAATGTATCCCCCCCCCCCAAACTAATGGTTTTGGCAATTTTATGAAATGAAGAAAGGAATTTTTTCCAAAAATTATCATTCTAGCTTCCAAGGAATTAAATGGTTAAAAGTTAGAAAATATCATACCTCAACTTACCCTCTCAAAAATGGATGAGAGTTGTGCATGTGTGCTTGCAAAATTATGATCATAGTCTTCTTCACTTGGCTATGAAAATGGTGGATGAAGTCGAAAAAGTGAATCTTTTATTTTTGTTGCATCTGCTACTAAATTTGCTGCTGGATCTTCAGTTGAATGTTCAGAATCTGCTGCTGAATGCGGGTAAAAATGTATAAGGCTTGGAAGGCATACAAAATTTAGAATTCACACTTTCCCCCCAGCCTTATTTCTTGACTTGTCCTCAAGTCATTTACATCAAAAACTGAAAAACTTCCTCTGCTACAAAATGATGGGTCTTCAAGTCTTCAACCCTCATTGGCACAATTCTTGTCACGTGAATAAATGTTTCGGTGTTGAACATAAAAAGAAATTGTTAACTTAGTGACCATTAATGGATGCCACTAGTCAACACGAGAACTCCCATCTTCGGTGTGGATGAGATTCAAGATGCCCCTAACACATATTTCTAAGTATGAATGAATTTGTTGTTGTCGAATATTTAGATGATCCGATGAACAAGGGACATTGATATATTCCCTTTGTTTATCAGTATGATAGCTTGCCCTTAAGGCATGAAAGCTTCAAGATGCTCTTAGAAAAATATTTAGACTCAAGGACTATAGACTCAATGGTGTATAGAAGCAAGGTTTTATTTTCAAGGGTAGGAAAAAGGAAACTGAAAATGAATATTTAAAGTGGAACAAAAAAATTGTAAATGAGCTTCGTTGCTTTTATTGGTGGGTTAGGATTGACGAAAATGTAATGAAGTGTATGTGGATAATGAGAAATGGATAATGACTCTTGTTGGGAAAAAGTGAATTATGGCATGCAAAGTCTCAAAAATATCAAATCTGCTCTTAATTCTGGACTTTCTACTATAATAGTTGTGTTTGACCAACGTTGACTAGCCACCTGTAGACGTCAAATTCAAGTGTGGATAGGTATTTCACCATCCTTGTACATTTAGGAACAACCCCCAAGTCTTCGAATTTGTTAAACCTGTCTTGCAACATATCAAACCATTAAATCCTTCCAGGAAGTTTCAAGGACTTGTAATTTTCTGGAAATTTCATTCTTATGATCATGGTATTATTCTTTAGAATTTTTCATGAAAATAGTCTTTTGAAGACCAATTGTCGTCACAATTTAATCTCCTTAATGATCAGTTGATCATCCAAAACCTTCTAAAAAAACTTGGCATAAATAACATAAGTTTGTTCAAGAAGAGATGGCCATTCCCTTCCTAATTCTTACGTAAAAATTGTATGCCAAAATGAAATAGATTAAGGAATATCAAAAGCATAATTTTGTCTAGTTTATGATGTTAATAACAATCTACTTTTAATAAAAATAACTGTGAAATGTAAATCAACTCCATGTTTATGTCCAATGACTCATGTGCATGTAAAAGCTTGTCATTATAGATTTTTCTGTGTCCTACAGATTAGTATGTTACATATAGCATCCAAGTAATTAAATCCCAGTGTAAATGTGGAATACTATTCTATCCTTGAAGCCAATAGTAGTTGGACAGGAATAAGGAACAATAGAAAATGTTTCAACCCTTATACTTGATTTCGATTTAGATATAAACTAGTTGCTCATTGTTGGTCTTCACTTTCTCTGAGTTTTCCATAGGTGGTGCAATTATATGATTATGAAATCCATCACTTAAGAGTAAAACTGACATACCAGTGCCTATGATTGTGAGTTTTTGGTTCTAGTTTTCTCACAATGAGTGTTGTCCAATATGAACCGGCTTGTTGAAACAAGAGACAGTTGAATGAGGAGTTGACAAGACTGAGCATATAGAAGTTATGTTCTTCTTCCTGCAATGTTTCAACAACTCGCAGTACTTGTTGCTTTATTTTTCATCTCATTTTTATTGCTATTTGTTTTTTTATAATAGGTTTTGGGAATGTTTCGAAATATTACGGATAATGCAAGTTCAAATAATCATTTTACTTCGTTTCTTATCTATGTAATTCCAAAAATCCCCAAAATTTGCAATAAAAAAACATCGAGGAAGACAATGACACCTCTTCATTGATTTATGTCATCAGATTTGACAAATCCATGGATAAAGTAGTGTATTTTTCCAAGCACTCTATTGTCTATGTAAATCTTGTTAGTGGTTCATTAATGGAACAGGGAGAGGCAACGGTGGTGTCATTTGAAGAGAAAAATGTTAGAAGAAACCTGATAATGCCACTTTCTGTTGACACAGTCAATCTGAAATGCTAACTTAATTGAAAGAAGAACATTGTTTTGTTATGCTTATAGAAACTTCCAATAATGTCAAAAAATTAAAATTATTCATTATTGCCAGTAATATCATTTTTCTATTTGCTGAGAGGTCATCATGCCTATTTTTATCTCCTTGTCATCTATCTAATTCCTTATGGAGCCTATGCGATATGGTTTTATCCATATCCTTTTTTTTTTAAGAACTCCTCTTATTATAGTGTTGGTCTCCTCACAAGTGTAGAACATTCTATTTCTCTTCATTTAGAATAAATTATTTCAGGTCTTTTTTGCCAATAGAAAATGGAATTTAGCACAAGCAATAACAATGACGAGTCATGTTAATAATTTTCATTTAGAAAACATGTCCTCAAATTGCTTCCAATTGTATCCCATCTCGTACCTGTAGCAATAAACATTGATCAAAATAAGCAATGATGAATAACTACTAAATAAGGAGTTTCATGACAGTAATAGTTGTACATTTAACTCTCAGTCCTTGAGCGTAAACACATAGCCTAGTTACAGAACATGGCGCTGCATGATGGTCATTCTCTGGATTATGAAATCGAAACATTTTTTTCTTTTCGGCATAGAATATATCACAATGAGTTACACTCAAGCTTTCATTCGCTCTAACACCTTCCCTTACAGATAGTTATTGGTGCAACACATGGCCTTTGAGGCTTCAAGAAGATAAAGCCTAGTCCCACTGGTTCGATGCTAATCACTCAAACGTGCCCCAAAATCTGCATGCTCAAATCACTCAAATTTCTCAAATAGAGTGTTGTAGGTTATATTGGTTCATGTAAGAGTGATTGTGCAAGATGGGATGGCATGATGGAGAGAGTGCACCAAGGAAAGAACGATGTGAAAGAGTTGAGCTGGAACAGGTTGGGACAGTTATGAGCTCAAAGGTGTTGAGTTCATCGAATGGGGCTTGAAATCCTTGTTAAAATTAAAATGAGTTTTTTTTCAACCGGATCTGGATCCATTCAGCGCTCCATATGATTCGATGCCATGGACATCTGATATTTTTTCAATCAAAATTAAATTCTTCTCTTGACTTCTCTCAATCCAAGACAAGGCTAGCCTGGCCAAGCAAAGCAAATCAAAGTTGTTACAATGAATATTTATGTTATCACTGTTCTTCATTACTAGCAGAAACATGCCAGTCACTGAAACATTTATCAGCATGCAAAAACTCATAATTTTGGATGGGTATTTCCTTTTTGCTCTTCTCTATTTAATTCTTAGTGCTTGTGTTGTCTGTCTGATAGCTTCCTTCCTGTTATATGTCTTGAGCCTGTTTGAGTTTGGTAGCAGATCCAATCAAGCAAATACCCCACAAGCTTCTCATCATATTCCGATTGTGAGAGATCCATTTGTCTTGATTTTAATTGATCTCCCTAACACCAATCTTGGTTTACAGATTTAATTTTTAAATTTGAAATCGAAAATAAAAATTTCTTTAAAAAAATGATTTCAATTTCTTATAATGTTGATTTGTGCAAATTCCTAACAAGAGATTTTTATTTGATTTTGAAAATAAATCAAGAGATTTCCTGATCTTCCTGATCGCTCGAAGCGCAGGAAGAGAGAATAATAACCTATTGATTTGTTTTTTTTTTTTTGCAAGTTAGCGTGGATGAAGTGACTCTTACCTAAGTTTATTCATGAGAAATGTGGACGATTTTTTTTATTTTTTTTATTTTTTATTTTTATCTTTCGAAAACAAAACTAAAGGAAAACTTTACTAAATCTCTTTTTTTTTTTAAAATGTATTCTACCTTTAACTTGAAAGTTTTTTTTTTAATTCCTAGATAAAAGAATTCTTCCAATGAAGCCATCTACGGACTAAAAATTCGAAATTGCTCACATCAAGATTTACCTTATGATTTGCAAACATGTGAGTAACCTATCTTATTCTTGGAGTTGGCGCAAGGTTCTTTTGAAACCAATCCTTAATATTGTCCTTACTCTCCAAGAAGTACCTGTTCAACATCTTCAATTTTCTCATTTGTTGATGGATTAGTAAGAAATGGGAGGTTTTCAAAAGACTGAATTTCAAAATAACTAAGTATGAGAATAAAAAAATGCTCCAAGCTTGAACTCCTTTATGAAGATCCTGCTATAACCAGGTTTCACAAGTTAGTCCATAAAAGAAATTGCAATAAAACTAACTTCCTAAGTCTATCTCCAAATCATCCTCCCTGGCAACGGTGGCAAAATGTTGGGTCTAAAATGCAGATGCAAATTAGAGTTTCATTTACTATCAATTTGGGTAAGTAAACTTCGAGGATCATCCAATATATATGGACTTAAAGACAAACTAAACTAAACTAGGTGAAGAAATATTAAAGCTCCCTTATTGGAGACTGTTCATTAATATTTCTAATCAACTATTTAAAATAATGAAATTAAAAATCTTAAACATAATTTTGATTGATTGCATGAAATATTAAAGCTCTCTTACAAGAGACTCTTCGTTTATATCTCAAGCAAATCAGACATTAAATAACAAATCAGATTCATTGATGGAAACATTAATACTTTCTTATGAAAGGTCATTCATTAATATTTCAAACATAATAACCTAATAATTTAATCTAATGAAATTCACAAACATAAAATAAAAGCTTACCAAAACAAAAGTGTACTTGCCACGCAATGGGGATCCTTCCAAAGATTCACAAGCACACCAAAAGAGAAGTCAAATGTAGAGGATCAAAGAATCTCCATTTATTCATCATAATCTTCAAAGTACAATGGATAAAATCTCATATTCCTAACCAAAACTATTCTAAATTCTATCTAGATTAACATTACTAGGTTACAATGAAGGACTAGGTTCTAAGATTCTAAAAATATTAAGATTACAAATGAAGATTAAGATTAAGTTTAAGATTACAAATGAAGGAGATAACACTCCTATTTATACAAAAGCTATGATAACAAACTAATAAATGTAGATCCATTATTCCCTCATTTGATCCACATATTTCTCAACCAATGGTGACACATAACCCTACCCTCCATGATCTCCTCCATGAGGTCCATGATCTTCTCCATGAGGTCCATGATCTCCTCAAATTCGAATTTGAACATAGAGTGCCACATAAAGATGCCTTGGAAGCTTTCTTTGTACCTACACATGTCAACAAACTCATTCTAATTGTTAGGTATAAGTATATGGATATTATTTTCTAAAGTTTAACCAAAAATTCACTTAAAAATACTAAGAATTAATCGAGTGCCACATAAAGATGCCTTGGAAGCTTTCTTTGTACCTACACATGTCAACAAACTCATTCTAATTGTTAGGTATAAGTATATGGATATTATTTTCTAAAGTTTAACCACAAATTCACTTAAAAATACTAAGAATTAATAATGTTTTGGAAACCACAAGGATAACCAATATAATGATGAAAGTGAAGCTAATGTGATGACATGGTGGTGGAATAGAGGTGAGAAAATGTGTGAATGGAGTGAAAGTGGATGTATTTTAAGGATAATTCTTAGGCCCAAAATACCCCCAAATTGAAGGTATTGCATGTCCTCATGCAATCTATTATATTACTTTTGATACTTGAGCTTTTTGGCTTAAGCTTTGCATGATATCATTTACTAACGCTTGCAAAGTGTGTTTGTTGAATTACAACTTGGTTGGTTCTTGTGTTTCAACCATATTATATTTGTTGCATTCAATGTATGATCTTTGCATGATAATGTGATTTTTATTGCAAAGTATTTTTGTTGGAATGCATCATGGTTGGTTCTTGTGTGACAACCATGATTGTGTTGGCATCCAATTAACTTTTAAGTACTTTTTACAAAGTCATTTATATGATCATGTAATAGTGAATATTTTGAAGGTATGTAGGTTTTAGAATGTGATATATGAATATGAAAAAATATTAAGGTGACAAAGTATGAATGTAAATGTATCCTTCCCCCAAATTGATGGTTTTGGCAATTTTATGAAATGAGGAAAGGAAGTTTTTTTCCAAAAATTATCATTCTAACTTTCAAGGAATTAAATGGTTAAAAGTTACAAAATATTATACCTCAACTTACCCTTTCAAAAATGGATGAGAACTATGCATGTGTGGCTACAAAATTCTGGTCATAGTCTTCTTTACTTGGCTGTGAAAATGGTGGATGGAGTCGAAAAAGTGAATCTTTTATTGTTTCTGCATTGGCTGCTAAATCTCCTGTTGGATCTTCTACTGAATGTTTGGAATTTTCTACTAAATGCGGGTGAAAATGTATAAGACTTGGAAGATATACAAAATTTAGAATTTGCACCTTCCCCCAACCTTATTTATTAACTTGTCCTCAAGTCATTTACAACAAAAACTGAAAAGTAATGAGATTAAATCCGCTTCCTCTGCTACAAAATGATTGGTCTTCAAGTCTTCAATGTTCTTTGGCACAATTCTTGTCATGTGAATAAATTTTTCGGTGTTGAACATAAAAAGAAATTGTTAACTTAGTGGCCATTGATGGATGCCACTAGTCAACACGAGATCTCCCATCTTTGATGTGGATGAGAGTCAAGGTGCCCCGAACACATCTTTCTAAGTATGAATGAATTTATTGATGTCAAATACTAAGAAGATCCGACGAACAAGGGACATTGTTGTATTCCCTTGTTTATTGGCATGATAGCTTGCCCTTAAGGCATGCAAGCCTTAAGGTGCTTTTAGGAAAATATTTAGACTCAAGGACTATGGACTCAATGATTTTCATAGAAGTAGGGTTTTATTTGCAAACCGGTAATGGGAGTGAAAGAGGAAAAAGGAAACTCACAATGGAAAGAGGAGCGAAAAGCTTGTAAGTGAACTACTTGCATTTATTTGTGGGTTAGGAATGTATAGCAGTTAATGAAGTGTATTTGGATAGTGACTTTTGCTGGGAAAAAAGTGAAATATTGCATGCTTTGACAAGTTGTGGGATTTACCATTTTTCAAAAGTGGTCGAAAAATCTCAAGATTAACAAATAATATTTTTGGAATTTATGCTTAAATAGCTTAGCTTGACCAACATTGACTAGCCACCTGTAGATGTCGATTTCAAGTGAAGATAGGTATTTCACCATCCTTGTACATTTAGGAACAACCCCCAAGTCTTCAAATTTTCTAATCTAACATGCAACATATCAAACCATTAAACCCTTACAGGAAGTTAAAAGAAATTGTAATTTTCTGGAAATGTCATTCTTATGATCATGGTCTTGTTCTTTTGAATTTCTCATGAAAATAGTCTTTTGAAGACTAATTGTCGTCACAATTTAATCTCCTTAGTGATTAGTTGATCATCCGAAACCTGCTAAAAATCTTTGCATAAAGAACATAAGTATGTTCAAGAAGAGATGGCCATTCCCTTCCTGATGCTTACGCAAAAATTGTATGCCAAAATGAAATAGATAATGGAATATCAAAAGCATAATTTTAGTCTAATTCATGATGTTAATACAGTCTATTTTTAATAAAAACAATAACCATAATAAATAAATCAACTTCCTGTTTGTGTTCGATGACTCATGGAATGTGCATGTAAAAGCTTGGCATTGTAGACTTGTGGTGTCAAGAATCTCAACATGCCTAATTCACCAATAGATGGTGGAATAAGTCTTTTCACTGATTTACTTGAAAGATCTCTGCAGAAACAACACAAATAACTCGTTCAAGTAGAGTTCTAGTGAACATAGTCAATCCAAATTGGAATGTTTTATGCAGAAGGAAAAGGTCTTTCAAAGAGGAATTCCCAGCTCATAAGATAATAGGTTTTTACTGTCACAACATTTAGACCTTAATGCCACAAATTTCTAAGCTATTTGCACTAATATATAGAATCCAAGCAATGGTGGTAAAAGGTGTAGGTACAACTCTTATTTAGAAGTATGAGAACATGAATAATCTTGTAAAAAGACAGAGATCCGATATCGTTCTTTGCTATACAAATAGAAACTTAAAGTTTTTGTCCTATTCATATGTCTATGAGGAGAATTTTATAGTCCTAGTCACCACCTTTCCAAGATAGAAAATGTTTTTTCATCATAGCAGTTTGCGAGAAACACATAGAAATTTTGACACATCAATTTAAAACTCGATTTCTAGCCAGATGAAAACAAATTTCTAAAAAATAGAACTTGGGTGTTTCTCATAACAGGGGCAACCATTGTCCAATCCATACAAGCAACTTGTAGTTCTCATTAGTTTTATGGAGAAACTAGTTTCATTATTCTAGGCAAAATAAAAAACGTAGATCACTTACCTGGCATTCCTTTCTGGAGATTCCTTTTGCTGTGTTGACCTCCTGTTTGAATCAATATCTTCTCTAATTTATAGCTTCAAACGATCTTGTAATTTTATTGGTTGCATCCATATTGTACACCAAGCATACACATCCACGTGGGTGAATATAGACAAATAGAACACCATCATTCATGCACAACAACCACAGAGTACATGTAAATATCCTTGTTTCCACATGCACACAAATGAAGGGTGGAAAGGGTTGAGATGATATGTTGTTTCCATGTTTTTAGTTCGAATTCAAAATTCAACATTTTCGTTTGCCTCAAGGAGCTAGAAATAATTGTCGTAGACATACTCAAGGCCATAACCATTTTCTTCATCGTAGGGTCCTCTTTTGGGCAGCAGGTAGACCATAGAAGGGTAGTAGTTCACTTGAATATGAAAACACTTTTGTTTTCTGCCTTGAATTATTAATTGCAATTACTCTAAATAGCTGGAATAGAATTATGCTCCTGTGCGAGGGTGTTTATGAGCATATCTACAGTTATGCCATGCACCATTGTAGAAAACGTTGTCTTTGGACTCCTACACATCTGTCAACATTTGCTTCCTTACAAGGAAAATCTTGTAGATGAAATTTTGAGATCTTTGCAACTTATTTCAAAATTGGATGCCTGTCATGTATGAATTCAGTTTTTGATCAAGTCATCTTTACAATTCTTGATGATTTGCTGGAGATTTCTCAACACAAGTATCCATATTGCTTTCCTCATTGAATTGCTCTTCCACTCCTCCACGATTCTCACCGCAAACAAGTGTTCCATTTGTGCAAGTGGATCAAGTTACCATTTTTTTAATTTAGTCATCGCAAAAGATTATTCATTGAATTTTTATGGCAGGGGAGAAAGGCTAAATAAATTTACAATGGATAGAAAAATACATCATCTAGAAAATTCATGGTGAATGGTTGAATCATTTTTTCTTGCAAAGGCCTCCAGGTCTGGTTGCTGAGATAATCCTATCTATTGTTGCTACTGGTGGTAAATGGTTGAATGTGATTTCTTGCGTTCATGCTGCCACCAATCATCAAATCACCAAATTGCTGAAATTGTGCCACAAAATCTGCATGTAATCATCAATTCATTAAATTGCTCAAATCCTGCCATAAAATCTGCATGCAATCATCAATTGCTTAAATTGGAATATTTTTATTGTAGGTTAGATGGATTCATGCCATCACTTTTGTCCCTTCTAGATGAGGTAGTTGTCACGGTTTCATTGCACTTTCTAGTGGGGACGCTGCTGCAGAGAAGAAAAGGAAAATCCTGTTATTATATTTATGGTAATTAATCATTGGTTTAATTCACATGAACCCTTCTACACAAATCCTTATCATGCCGAAGATGATATCTCTGATTGGTCTAGCACTTTGGATTTGGCCTTCGTCAACATTACTATAGTGCAATGATCTCCTTTATTTCTTCGCTGCTCGGTTAAGAAATCAACGATCTCTCTGTGTATGAACAAGTGGGAACATCTTTAAACTTTTAATAAACGTTTCATTATGAAAGGATGGCTTTACTCAAGCAACGAAGGGATGTAAAGGTGTGACAGTAGAGTGGAATTTCAAATTCGAGCCAACTATGTGGTGGGTTTAAATGAAACACGATATTGGGTGATTGAAATGTGTCTAGAACTGTGACGAGTGATGTGAGATGGCATGGTTTTTGGATCATGGAAATGCCTACAACCTTCTATCCATAAACTAATTAAATAGTGTAACTTTGTTTTTTTTAGAGGGAATATTCAAGCGTTGGTGAACCTTTTTCTTCTTCAACAATCCAAAGATGGAACTCGAAAAGTCAGTGTGGAAACTGTAGAGCACACCAAGGATTTAAGTGAGGGCCATCATTCTTCTCGCATTTGCACCAAACAAAAGTTCATAATGATTTTGACTTAACCAAAATTAGTTTATTGATTCATATGTATTTTATAACACTTTAATAATGGTCACAAAAATCAATTGTAATACATATGCTAACAATTTACCCTTACTGCTTATTAATGCAAGGTACTTTCAATATATGTAAAAACGTTAGTCTAATGAGGTTTTTTTTTAGAAATTAGGGAATCATTATGGAAATCTAGGTTAGAGTAAATTTTTGAAAATCTAAATTACATTTATAAAGTTTTGGAATGTGATTTTAAATACCAATTTTTTTGTATAATGCTAAATTTATTTCTAAAAAAAAAGAATTGTTTATAGTGTGATTTTTTTTTGAAAGTTTTTTTTTAGATTAGCGTGGATGAAGTGATTCTTACTTGAATTTATTCATGAGAATTGTGGATGATTTTATTATTATTATTATTTTTATCTTTTGAAAACAAAACTAAAGGAAACTCTATGAGATCTCTTTTTTTTTTAATCTATTCTACCTTTAACTTGAAACATTTTTTATTTCCTAGGTAAAAGAATGCTTCCATGAAGCCATCTATGAACTAAAAATTCAAACATGCTCACATCTAGATTTAAAGTTTTGACCTGATTATTTGCAAGTATGTGAGTACAATGTCTTCTTCTTGGAGTTAGCGCAAGGTTATTTTGAAACAAAATCTTCAATATTGTTCTTTCTCTCCAAGAAGTACCTGTTCAAAAATTTCAATTTTCTCATCCGTAGATGGATTAGTAAGAAATGGGGGGTTTAAAAACTGAATTTGAAACTAACGAAGTATGAAAAAAAATAAATCAAAAATCTCAAACTTGAACTCCTTTATGAAGATCCTGTTGTCACCAGGTTTCCCAAGTTAGTCCATAAAAATAAATTGCAATAAAATAACTTCCTAGGTCTATCTCCAAATCATCCTCCCTGTCAACAGCGCCAAAACGTTTGGTCTAAAATGTGATGTAAATTATAGTTTCATTTACTATCAATCCAGGTAAGTAAATTTGGAGGATCATCCAATATATATGGACTTAGAGACAAACTAGACTAAGCTAGGTGAAGAAATGCCAAAGCTCCCTTACAGGAGGTTTTTCATTGGGATCTCCAACATCTATTTAGTAATTTAACAAAATGAAATCTAAAAATTAAAGGACATTGTGATAAATGTAAGAAATATTAAAGCTCCCTTACAGGAGATTGCTCATTAATATTTCTAATCATCTTAATCAACAAAACCTAATTATGATTGATTGCATGAAATATTAAAGCTCTCTTACAAGAGACTATTCATTTATATCTCAAGCATAATCAAAAACTTAAACTAATGAAATCAAACATTAAATAACAAATCAGATTCATTGAAGGAAACATTAATACTTTCTTACGAAAGGTCATTCATTAATATTTCAAACATACGAACCTAATAATTTAATATAATGAAATTCACAAACAAACATAAAATAAAAGCCTACCATAATAAAAGTGTACTTGCTAGGCAATGGGGATCCTTTCAAGGATTCATAAGCACACCAAAAGAGAATTCAAATGTAGAGGATCAAAGAAGCTCCCTTTTATTCATCATAATCTTCAAATTACAATGCCTAAAAGCTCATATGATCCTAACCAAAACTATTCTAAATTCTACTAGGTTCTAAGATTCTAAAATTTAAGATTACAAAAAATGAAGATTACGAAAATGAATATTACAAATGGAGGAGATAACGCTCCTATTTATACAAAAGCTATGATAACAAACTCATAAATGTAGACCCACTATTCCCTCCTTTTTTCCACATATTTCTCAACCAATGGTGATACATAACCCTATCCTCCATGATTTCCTCCATGAGGTCCATGATCTCCTCAAATTCGAATTTGAAAATAGAGTTCCATATAAAGATGCCTTGGAACCTTCCTTTGTACGTACACATGTCAACAAGCTCATTCTAATTGTTAGATATAAGTATATGGATATTATTTTCTAAAGTAACCAAAAATTCACTTAAAAATACTAAGAATTAATAATGTTTTGGAAAACACAAGGATAACCCATATAATGATGAAAGTGAAACTAATGTGATGACATGGTGGTGGAATAGAGGTGAGAAAATGTGTGAATGGAGTGAAAGTGGATGTATTTTAAGAATAATTCTTAGGCCTAACAATTAACATGTACCTTCATGCTAAGATAATTTGCAACCCGGTTCTCCTTCCCTTTGATGTATCTGATCTCGAAGTCGAATTTGCTAAGGTTGGCCAACCATTTAGCTTCCTTGACATTCAGATTTAGCTGTTCAAACAAATACCTCAACCCACTATGATGGCTCATCAGTACAAATCTCCTGCCAAGAAGAGAGTGCTTCCATATCTTCAATACATGTATGATTGTTGCTAGCTCAAGGTCATGTGTTAGGTAGTTCTTCTCGTGCTCATTCAATTTCCCTAACTCATAGCACACTACCTATCCATCTTGCATGAGAACTCCACCAAGTCCTCTCTTGTAAACATATATACACATTACAAACTCCTCGTCCAAATCGACAATCTTTAGCACTAGTGCAAGTGTCAACAACTACTTAAGCTTCTCAAAAAATCCTCACATTCCTTCGTCCATTCAAACTTCTTACCTTTACAATGTAATGATGTGTTAGGTATGCAATGTGTGAGAAGTTCCCGATGGACCTCCTATAGTAATCTACCAATCCCATGAATGACCTTACCTCATCCACATTCTTATGAGCTGCCCACTCCATGATAGCCCTTATCTTTTCTAGATCTACTGTAATGCCTTGTTTGGAGAAAACATGTCCCAAGTAATTTACCTCAACCTAAAATAAGATGCACTTGCTAATCTTAGCATACAATTGATGCTCTCTTAGTAATCATAATTCTTAGAATATATCAGTATGTCATCAATGAATACAATAACAAACTTGTCCATATAAGGAAACAACACACTATTCATCAAACACATAAATGTAGCTAGATCATTATTCAAACCAAATGGAACAACAACAAACTCATAATGCCCATACCTGGCCTTGAATGTAGTCTTGAAGATATCCTCTTCCTTGATTTTTACCTGATGGTATCCTGATCTCAACTCAATCTTAGAGAATATTGTTGCTCCCTTTAACTGATCAAACAAATCATCAATCCTTGGCAGAGGGTACCTATTCTTGATTGTTACCTTGTTCAGCTTTATGTAATTAATGTACAATATGAGAATACCATATTTCTTCTTTATGAATAACACTAGTGCACCCCAAGTTGATACATTGGGTATGATGTATCCTTTGTCCAACATCTCCTTTAGCTGCAACTTCAACTCTACCACCTCAGGTGTGCTCAACCTATAAGGTTCTTTCGATGTTGGATCTTCCCCTGGCACTAACTCAATAGAGAGTTCTACCTCCCTGTGAGGTGGAAACTCTGTAATGTCCTCAAGGAATACATCCTGAAACTGCTGCAAGACTGGGTACCTTCTCAACACATCTGCATCCTCAACCTCCTTACCCTTGTCATCGGAAATGTGCATTGTAAACATCACACAACCTTTACTGCAACTACGCTTAGCCTACATAGCAGTAACCATCCTCACTGTTGTAGGCTTCTTTTCCCTGCAAGGTCCTCTTTTCACCACTATCATCCACTAACTCAATGGCCTTGTCAAAGCAATCCACTTTGGTTCTATGAAGGTATAGCCAATCCATACCCAAAAGAATACTATACGAATCCAATGGTAATACATTCAAATGTGATGTTTTAGGCATACCATTTAACTCAAATTCACAAGCTCTTACCCAATGGTGAATCCACTTCTTTGTACCTGTAGCCAATTGTAGTAACCAAGATTCTACATGCAATAATTTTCTCAAATCACATTTATCCACCAAGTCAGGACTAATATAACTATAGTTATATCCAGAATCAATCAAAATAGAAACAACATGATCACAAGGCTTACCATCCATCTCAATGATCGATGCCCAATGATCCAAGGAATGTTATGACCAACATCACCAATTGTATGTGCCTCCTAAGCATTGTAGTTCTAGGGTCTATGACCACTCTAATACTGCGGACAATCATTCTTATGATGCTCCTTACCACATTTATAACTCTACATTGGTTCTCTACCACCACTTCTAGTCTCCTACTCTCCATTTCCTTTCTCAGTTGTATTGAATCTCTTGTAAGGAACTGGATTTTCTTTCTCACTTGCATCTTGAGGTCTGTTGATGCCTCGAAAATCATTACAACAACATTGGCGAAACCACCCGATTCGGACCTTAGTACAACTCCTTTTCCGTTTGGGATCGTGGCTCTGACTGGGGATAATGGGACCAGTTTCCCAGAAATAGATAAAATGGGATGGTGATGATTATAGATTACACTAGCGGTGAGCGAAAGGCTAAAACTATTAACAGAAATATAAATAAATGAAACTATCCCGGGAATCCATTGAGCTCTAAAGCGTAGCGTTTAATGTTCTATGTCTAAAAGACAAGCATATAGATGACTGTATCTTTCCAACATAGATATTAATTCATTTAAGATTGCTGTGCCTAAATAGTTAAGATGAGCGATTGAAGCGAAATTACCACACTTTAAACATCTATATCATTGTCATACACATGATTAAAAGCAAAGGCACATCACTAAACATCCAATAGTGGAATGAATAAGATCTGCTGTTATAGCGCATGCATATAATCAACGATAGCAAAAATAATTACATAACAATTCATATAAACAGAATGAATTCAGACATAGATAAAAATACCATATGAGCTGCGTGACACTCCCAGATATCAATCGCTATGTGCAGTTTTTCCTTTAACGCAAAAACATTCTCAATCAACGACAATAGTGCACAATTGCATAAAGAAGCTTCCTCATTAAATTAAGAACAACTGGTCAAGTTTCATAAAAGAATATCGACTGAAGCACAGTAGTGAAAACTTCAGTCTATTAAGTCTCTTACAAAATTTTACGACCCTTTCTAAAATCAAGAAAGGGTCTATAAATACAATACTAATTTAAATATCTACTAAACAGAAATGCTATTAAATTGATATCAATAACTCTTGATCTTATTTTGGCTAGTGATCTAGCAAGCTGGAGGGTGATCATCAAGTCGGCTGCTTTCCTTTGAATCTGAGCTAATTTATTGCAAGCATTGGCTCAACTTCCAAAGGTTTGTTGAGGCGCAAACTGAGCTGGGCAGCATAGGTGGCATCTTGAATATCGAGAATTATACACCCGATTGCATCTGTTAAACACATAAGGGCGGCTCTTTGTGTATGTGGCTTAATTAGGAAGAGCCAATATGCTTCCAAGTTTAAACTATTAATCCCGGCAATTAATCTTCCCTTTTCTTCTAACTCAGGATAACATGATTGCTCCAATGTATTTGTTGTTGTCATCTTTCCTAGTGTACATTGGGAAATCATATTTGCCAAGTAGAAAGTGTTGTTGACTAAATCAACTAGATTGCTAGAAGTTGATTTACATATTGAAGCCGCTCTCTATGCTTTCATCACCTGAGTGTGCCATTCTGTGAAAAGTATATCCTTATATGTTTCAAGTATCCTGGGCAGATTTGCTGCTTTTCCCTGATCAGAATCTTGCCAGTCAAGATATGCAGTAATGGCCTCTTCGGCTTGATTTAATTCATCGCTGGCCTTCTCTACCTGCTCATTTATAGATATAGTTAACTCGCACAGTGGCTCAGCTTGAGCGATCTGTTGACACAAGAGTCTAACCTTAGATATTAACGCATTGTTTATCAATGATGCTTCTTTTCTGAATTCTGCCACTTACGAAGCACTTTTCATCTTTTCTAGCTGCGATGACATTTGAGCAATTTGCTCATCTTTGGTTTTCATCATTTGTTCATTCGCTGCTCTCAACTGTGCCAATGCCTCCGTCAATTCTTTCTGTTTCTGGATCGCACTTTGGTCGATCCTTTGCTTTTCTGCTTACAATTGCTGGGTTAATTGATTGTTCATTTGTTGTTGTGCCAGCAACTGCTCCTCTGCTTGCGCTGCCTTCTGCTTTGTCTTAGCCAATTCCACTTGTAATGCAGAGATTTCTTGGTCCTTATTCTTCAATAGAAGGCTTACCTCTGATGCTTTGTCGATTTTTGCTGCCGAATAGGCTCCAACATACTGTGACAACTTTGTTAGGTCATCGGAGGGGTCCAATTTCTCCTTCCATACTACATTACCCGTGACTGTTTGCTCCGGAAAGATAGAAGGTTGATCAATCCTTCGTCTTTTCCTTGATCGCTTTACAACTGCTCTATGCCTCGGGTTGTAGAAAACATCCAATGGAGGAATATATTCTACCTGCAGAATGATTTGATTGGTGGGGTCTTTTGGAATTATCTCAACATCCTTAGACTTGGGTGGGCCGCTGGTTCCACTTAGAACCTGAGGTGAAGTAACGTCTTGCATGTCGTTAGTCTTAGAAGTGTCTGTATCTTTTGAGCCTTCTAATCCACTGATGATAGAATGAAAGTGCTGCCATTCTTGGAGCATTTTAGGGTCTGTGGTAGTGTCCACATTGACATCAGTGGTGGTCTGTTGTCCTTTCTCAGTTTGAGACTCCTTCTGTACTTGTTCGTGCTCTTTCCTCTTATGCTCTTCTTGTTCCCTTTGTTGTCTATCCTCATGCTCTTTCTTTAGCTGTTCTTCCTGCTCCTTCCTCTGCTTTTCCTCCTGCTCCTTATTATGATCTTTTGTTATAGCAGGAGGTTCCTTTAATTGTTTCCGACCAGACTCGCTTGACGATGTCGCTGGAGTCGTTGCTAGTAAATCTAGAGGCAGAGTTTGCAACCTATGTTCTCTAAGTTTATTGAACTCTGTCAACCCTTCATCATTATATTTCATCCTAGCGAGCTCTTTAGCCTGACCTATGGTTTCAATTGAAGTGAACAGGTCATCAAATATATCTTCTTGATGCTCAAACTTTATCAATTTGGCTTGTTCTAATGCGGCATAGGCAACTTGCTTTGGATCAAATGCCCTGTTTGGGATTGTGGCCAGAGTTAAAGATTGAATCTTTGTAGCTTC
>APFE030587791.1:0-17588 GCA_000404065.3 Pinus taeda | reverse complement strand
GATTGACTTTATAACGTTGCATCAAAATTATTTATGCAAAACGTTATATGTCGAAATTATTTTCATGTTGCTTTAGAAGGACTAAACGACAAAATATTTATTGAACCATATCTTATTAAATGAAGGATCACATCGAAAATTATGCCCATAACCTCACATCATTAATATGGGTGCCATCAGGTCAAACTAGGAGGTTAATTCACGGATAAATACACACCCACTGTGAAATGAGGGCCCTTCATTAAAACAACATCAACGGAGGGGATTCCACTGGGTGAATAAGAGATCATTAAGTCATCTCCTATTACTTACAATGTAAAATGAGAACAGTCGATTTAAAATGGTATTAATCCCTATCATTAAGTTATCTCCTATTCCTTACGATGTAAAATGAGAATCGTCGACTTAAAATGGTATTAATCCCTATGTTCTTTATGTCTGCAACTTTGTTGGAGCTTTTAAAGCCTTTTGCTTCCAAAATCCATTTAATTTCATGAAGAATCCATTTGACTTTGGTAATGTTTCGTTTTTACTATCATAGATTTGTACATGCAAAATATATTCTAAGGTTTTTATTTTTACAGGTTGGGAAAGTTTATGGCTTTTTACTGAGAAAATACAAATTGAGAAGAAATTAAATAAATGTGCATACAATATGTCAATATATTTTTTTGCAAGATTTAAGGATTTTCCAACCTCATTGATTTCTTTGGCTCGGGTTTTATTTCAAATGAGATCCACCATGCGAGAATATTTCATAGCTTAACTTTGATTTACTATCAAGGGATATCTAGAAAATAATCAAATAACTTTGCAATTTATGTTTTGTTATATTTTTAAGTTTTTTCCCAGATTTTCTGAGGGAGTTCGTACAAGAAGCATGAGGTATGAGGTTTTACCTAAATAATTTGTCTTTCACAACATTTATGAAAGTCATTACCAAAATAAAGGTGTGTGAAATAATTATGAGGTAAGGAAAAAAAATTACTACATTTTTATATTTAATTATTTAAAGGACTTACTTTAATTTGTTTGATGCAGAACTATATTATAATGGATTAACGCTTAGACAAATGGACAAACAATAAATCATACTTTTTGTTAATTTTCAAGACTATCAGAAAAGATTGAAGTTCCAAAGTTATTCGAAACTATTCACATTTCCTTTTACATTACAATATTAAACAAATAGTTATGTAACAATTATGTAAAACATTTATTCAAACCTTTGTATAAAACCCTTAATTTTCTCATTTGAGAGGGGTTAGAGGGACAACTTTGAAGGCAAGAACAAACTTATGATTCAAGATGGTCTGATTGCACCTGTTGCACAGACCGATCAATAATACTTTTATAGCCTTTTGCTATGCAATTTGAAGGTCGTATTTTCTAGTTTTCCTTTTAATTTTCATTTTGTTTTCTGTGTGTATACACAAATGCATTTTGCAGTTTACATAAGGGACATGTTTGCTTTTTTTATATTATAGTACCTTACTTAATTCTTGATCCTTTCAGATAATAATATTATCGGAGGAATCATAGTTATGAATTTTTTGTTGCATATTGTTTAATTAACTAGAAAACACTTAATGTTGATGGTTTTATCACGATATCACATGCAAATATACATATTACAACATTGTATTCTCCTCTTCTTCATTTTTTATTTCTTGTAATTTATGTGCTTGAACTTAGATATTTGTTGGCAAGTTAGTGATTTAATTCATTGACATTAATTTGTCAGAACAATTAGAGGATTCGTTTGTTTTCAGATATTCATAATATCAGTAAATGAACATGTCTTAATGCTTTTCCTTTGAGGGAGAAAGGAATGCAATAATACGTGATGTTATTCTATTTTGTTCTTTTTCATCATGATGAGCAAGCAATAAGTGGGGTACAAGTACAACTAACACTTTTCTATTTTTCCTTTTTCATATTCATCTCTAATTTGTGTTTTGTCATTTCTCATTGCATACTTAAGGTTTTAATAGTAATTATTGATATTTTAATTACTATAAGTTCCCTTTCCCAAAGTTTAACCTATATTTCTTTAAACAACACACTTCCAGATCTATAATTTCCTTATTTATTTGTTTAGTTAGAAAATATATTTAATTCACATCATTTTACAATGACTATTCAATTTTGATTTATCCCCAAGGAATACCCCCTATGGTGAAAGCGAGGTCACGCTTGTCAGCTAAAGCAGGAGGATCTAGGATCCTCTGTGATGTGGTCTAGGTTGTCCTTAGTTACCAGGACAATTTGAGCACCAACATCTTTTGGCGTTGTTGTTGGGGATGAAGGTATAGTTTTCGTTTCCTTTGGTAACTGAGTTAATGGTTAAATATGTGACCCATTGATGGACTAGGTTACAATTATATGCGTCGTATACGGTTTAAGGAAAATATTTATTGTTTATTTGTTCACCCAATGGCTCCTTAGTTATTTAACTTGTTCCTTTTCATTTCAATGGTTATTTCATGGATTTCTTCACGTTTTACTCATTTGAATTTTCTTGATATTGCAGGTTCTCCACATAAGCTACTAGACATAGATACATGGGATGCTCACCTGCCTTGTTTAAAAATGATGAAGGGGACAATTCAACCCAACATCTTAGATATTTCCACGAGTGCATTCCAAAGATGGGAGTACACCAAGAAAATGTTCTAATGAAGTTACTCACTATGTCCTTGGAAGGCGACACTCAAAAGTGGTATAGAAGTCTCCTATTACAATTTCCTCTCTCAAAGATTTTCATACAAGTTTTCATGATTATCATAGATGTATGTATCTTATATGATTACTTGAATTTCACTGTTGCTAACATAATAATGATAATAACCTTGAAAATCAATATGATAAAAATAATGAAGAAACCCAAATGGATTATTAATCTGAAATAGAGAGCAACATTAATGAATCTAATTTTGAAAACCTTGAAAATCCACCTTCTATCACATTTATTAATGAACATGATGTGTTTTGAAATCTTGAAGACTAGGAACAAGACACTTCTCTTTCTTTAATAGAATATCATACAAAAAATTTATGTTTAAAGAAATCCTCAAATTCTATAACTCCTAGTGGATCTCATATATCTTTAATTTCATGCTTAGAGGATAATAATATTAATAGTAATAAAGGAGAGATTACATCTAAAATGTTTGATTCTACATCCTACTAACATTTTGTTACATATTCCTAATAGTACTCAACAAGCACTGATAAACAAAGATATTCTTCCACCTATTAATCAATTATTAAACCTTTTTGTGATGTAAAAGGGAAGCTATTACATAAACTAATCTTTGACTCTTTTGACTCAACTTCACCTAGTGTTCATGTTGACTTTTCCCAACCCCTTTTTTATGATCGATATAATGATTAATTGAGTCATGAAATAGGCTTACAATCTAATCATGAGTTTAGTTCTTGTTTTGAACATACTTTAGATATTTTGATACTTGTAAAAATAAAGGCTATGATAACTTAATTGAATCAACATCTTTGCAACTTATTTATGATAACTATGAGGAAAATGAATTTATAAATGAAAATGAAATTAGACGTATCAATTATTTCCTTTCATATCCTCCTAGTTATTATAGCTATAACCGATGTAATAGCCTACAAGATAATCATGATTTAAATTTACAATTTTCATAACATAATTCTCATAATAAGGAAAATGTAGTTTCTCTTGTTTGTAATGATGATACATTTACTCAAATTTTTTAGGTTTTTGCATTACATAATGATGTTAATGTCTTTCATTTAGAATCTCTTTCTCAATATGCTAAGGAATTGGATCATGGTACTACAAACTTTGATTTGAAACATGTTGTCTTTTTCGAAGAATAATCTTTATCTGTTTTAAATCATGAATATCAAAAATGTTGTAGAACAAACTCTATAACCATTTCGGAAAGCAACAAGAAACCCTCCTATGAAATAATTGTTAAAAAATTCACTCGAAATTTTTTGTCATTTAAATTTTCAAATGGGATATCATGACTTTGTGGAGGAATGGACGAATCAAGTCTTTAAAAGAACATCAATCTCATGTCGTTTTTATATCTACTCTCTTTTAAGAAGCTTGTTAGTTGACGAAACTTACTCTTTGCTTCCTATACTACAATTTTGGTTAAGAATGGAGCCAAGTATTAGGAAGTTTGCCATTGGTAAAATTTCTATTTTGTTACACCGGATTGTTTTATTGCTTTGATAAATATTGTCATTGAAACACATTGTATATAAGCCATGTACATAAATAAACCTTTTATGCTTCCTAGGTATAGAATGAATATAGATGAAATTTTTTTCATCTTGAAGAGTCTTTATGCGATCATAGTGGAATGGAATACACATCTATGAATCCTTAGTATGAACTATATTAACGATTTTTTAATACTTATTTAAAGACTTTGTTTGTAAATCATGTTTGATGAGTAACAATATTTAAAGGGCTCAAATATAAATTTCTTTAATGTCATCCTCATATTAAACAATCCTCGCCATGTCTCTCTTTCATACTACTTACACATAAATACTAAGGGATCATATTAAGTCATAAGAGCTAGACCTATAACCATAAGATTGGGCTTTAATAAAATTTAATTGAAACTTTGGTAGGATTAGTTACATTATAACTATACATGATACCTTCCATTATCACCGTACTACCCTAGGGATAAGAACTTATGTTTTCTTTGGTGGGGCATGTTCGTATCTCCGTCAGGTCTATACACACTCACTAGCAATGGAGCAAGGCTAGTGGCGCTAGATTAAAATCTAGTGTGTAATCATCCCACTCCTTCTGTGGAGGTAACTTCTAATGGGGTATGCTGACATCTCCACTGGGGCTATGAATGCTCGCTAGTAGTGGAGCAAGGTTAGTGGTATTGGATTAAATCCAGTGCATAATCCTCCAATCCTGTGAACGATATGATTTCTAAATAATTTGAAATAAGGGCCTCTAATACAAAGAGAAAACAAGAATCCAAAAATTTCCTCATCTCAAGATAGTGAATAACTTTGTCGGGGTTATGGACGCTCACTCCCAGCGGGGCGACATCTGATTCTAGAAACTCATGTCTATCGACGAATAGGGAAACAAATCCCTCACCACTAGCCTCCTTAATTTCAACAAAATCTTACTCAAAAATGGAAGTCACTCTTATGAATAATAATTAGTTCTATGATTTATGCAATTTCAAAATCGCTAACTATATGCAGGTATGACTTGTTATAATGTTGAATGTTCTTATGAAGTAAGAAAATTATCATTTTTGAGATCATGTGCCTTAAACATTATCATAGCTACCCTAGTACACTAATATACAAACAAATGTCTTTTATGTATGTAAATAATCATTGAACTTGTTAACCTATACATATTAGGGCCTCACATTTATTCATGTTTCGTTTTTGCTATCAACTGTCTAAGCCTTTAAGATGCAATTTTTTTCCTTTTATTATGTTTTGTCTCTTTAGTTTCCTTTTTTGATTCTGTGCCCAATATGAAGGGAGCATCATCCTCAATTGGAGGCTAATTTTATCACCAATTTGACCATAATTAGACCTTGGCACCTTCTGTCAGTCTCGCCTTATGCATCCCTCATCATATCACTCCCTCTTACATTCTTGAGATCAAAATTGCTACTTATAATCTTCACGTTTGTTCGATTGTTTATCCTAAGAGCTTAATATGTGAAGATTTTACCTCTTGTTTCAAATTAATAATTGATACACGCCATCGGGTGGGACGTGCTCACGAGTTAAACAACTCACTTCTCCCTGATAAGTCATAGTCATTAGATTTATTATCATCTGACAACTCTCATTCCATCTGGAATGTAGGAGAAAGGGTGCTAACATTCCCCCCTCTGCTCGATGAGATATGACCATATATCATTCACATAATAAGAAGTCTATAAGAGTATTGGGCCTGAACATGCGAGGAACTTAACCCACTCGTCAGGCCCGATGGAGGGGACATTGTGTCATATTAGAGAATCTTTAATGCATATTTGATTGAAATCATGGTGGGTGTCCTATTTGTGTTTAGCAGGGCATTTCTAAATTAAATACACATATCCGCAAGTTTTCAAGAACATTTTATACCTAGTTTCCTTGATTGTCGTTCTACACCATTTTCTCTGCAATAACAGTTGCCTCTGCTCCAAGAGTTAAAATCCAACATAGCCCTTTGCACCTTTTACTACCAAGTTAGTACTTTCTCACTATTGGTATTCCATCCTTGAATTCTTGAGTAGGTTTAGCTTCTAAATATTAAGGATGTCGAAAAGAGCTTACAGAAGGAGTTTATATCATGAGTTAGTGGGTGTGAGAGACACCCAAGTCTGTCTCACCAACTTTTTGACTTAAGGCAAAAATATTAATTTCTCTTCTAGAAAGCCGCCAGATGATGATGATCTTATTGAATCCAGGGTTTAAGTTGCCTCCCTACCTCTCATCCATTCTAACCCTCCTCAATAAAGCAGGCTACCTTTATGCACCCTCACTCGCGCAAGCCTTTTTCTGTTTTGTCTCGCCTATTTCAACTTCTTAAAATACAAAAGACAAATCAATACAAGGGATTAGAACAACCCTAAGTAGGGCTAATAACTAAGCGATGTTAAAGAAAAGTCACACTACAAATATGATATGAAATGCTTTATTATGATTTTAATTATATAAGTCGCATATAAATTCAAAATACAAACAATTAAAAGATTAAATATCACTGACTAGTATATGTGACTAAACATAATTGAGATATTATCACTATCACTAAGAACTCCCAAAAAAGGGGAAACAATGTCCACTAAAAGGAGGAAAAAGATATATATTAATAATATTTAAAATTTGGTGTTTAGATGATTAAGGGAGCTGACTTCTTAAATCTATATGCATATATATGTGTGAAATACATATTAGAAACATAATTTTACAAATGTTACCGCGGGTAAATTATGACTTAAAACATGAATGTTGTGAAAATAAAGTAAAATTTAAAACTTTTGATGAAACGAATGCTCATGAAATATTAGGGTAATATATGAAAATCATTAATTACAAAACAACATACCCTATATATTTTATTTTCCAAAGATTGACCTTATAGCGTTGCATCAAAATTATTTATGCAAAACCTTGTCTATGACAATTATTTTCATGTTGCGTTAAAGGGACTAAAGGACAACATATTTATTGAACCATATCTTAATAAATGAAAGATCACATCGAAAATTATGCCCATGACCTCACATCATTAATATGGGTGCCATCGAGTCAAAGTAGGAGGTTAATTCACTGATAAATACACGCCGATGAGAAATGAGGGCCCTTCATTAAAATAAGGTCAACGAAGGGGATTCCATCTGGTGAATAGGAGCTCACTAAGCCATCTCATATTCCTTGCATGATGTAAAATGAGAACGGCTGATTTAAAATGGCATTAATCCATAGGTTCTTTATGGCTACAACTTTGTTAGAGCTTTTAAATCCTTTCACTTCCAAGATCTATTTAATTTCATGAAGAATTCATTTGACTTCGTTGATGTTTTGTTTGTATTTCCATGGATTTGTATGTGCAAAATGTATTCTAAGGTTTTTATTTTTACAGGCTGGGAAGATTTACGGTGTTTTACTAGAAAAACCAAATTGAAAAGAAATTAAATAAATGTGTATACAATATGTCAATATTTTTTTTCAAGATTTAAGGTTTTCCCAACCTCATTGATTTCTTTGGCTAGTGTTTTATTTCAAACAAGATCCACCATGAGATAATATCTGATAGCTTAAGTATGCATTGGACTTACAATGGTTTACTGTAAGGGTTAAATTGAGAAAATAATCAAATAAATTTGCAATTTATGTTTTGTTATATTTTTAAGGGGTTTTCCATATTTACTAAGAGAGTTCATAAAAGAAGCATGAGGTATGAGGTTTTACCTATAAAAAAAAAAATCACTGTATTTTTTAAAATCAATACCAAAATAAAGGCTAGTGAAATAATTATGAGGTAAGGAAAAAAATATTTACCGCATTTTTATATTTAATTATTTAGAGGACTCGCTTTAATTTGTTTTATGCAAAATTAGATTACAATGGATTAACACCCAAGCAAATGGACAAACAATAAATAATACTTTTCCTTAATGTTCAAGACCGCTAGAAAAGATTGAAGTTCTAAAGTTATTTGAGATTATTCACGTTTCCCTTTACATTAGAATATTAAGCAAATAATTATGTAACAGTTATGTAAAACAGTTATTCAAATCTTTGTATCAAACCCTTAATTTTCTCATTCGAGAGGCAGTTGGAGGGACAATTTTGAAAGCAAGAAAAGACTTATGATTTGAGACGGTCTGATTGCACTTGTTGGACAGACCGATAAATAATGCTTTTATAACCTTTTTTTATATCATATTTTCCAGTTTTCCTTTTCATTGCCATATTGTTTTCTGTGTGTATACACTGATGCATTTTGTAGTTTACACAAGGGACCTTATTGCTTGTTTACATTGCAGTACCTTACTTAATTCTTGATCCTTTCATATATTATATTATTGGAGGAATCAAATTTATGAATTTTGTGTCATATATTGTTTAATTAACTAGAAAACACTCGATGTTGACAGTTTTATTACAATATCATCTGTAGATATATGTATTACAACAGTGTCTGCTCCTCTTCTTCATTTTTTATTGCTTGTAATTTATGTGCTTGAACTTAGATATTTGTTGACAAGCTGGCAGTTGACTTGATTAGCGTTAGTTTGTCGGAATAATTAAAGGATTCGTTTTTTTTTAGATATTCATACTATCAGTAAATGAACATGTCTTAATGCTTGTCTTTTAAGGGAGAATGGAATGCAATAATACATGATGTTAGTCTATTTCGTTCTTTTTCATCATGATGAGAAACCAATAAGTGGGGTACAAGTACAACTAACACTTTTTCAATTTTTCTTTCTCATATTCATCTCTAATTTGTGTTTTGTCATTTCTCATTGCATACTTAAGATTTTAATTGTAATTATTGATATTTTAATTACTATAAGTTCACTTTCCCAAATTTTAATCTATATTTATTTAAACGTTACACTTCCAAATCTTTAATTTGGCCTACTTATTTATTTAATTAGAAAATCTATTTAATTCACACCATTTTACAACAATTATTCAATTTTGATTGTCACCAAGGAATACCCCTTTGTGGCGAAAGGGAGGCAAACCCTTGTCGCCTAAAATGGGGGGATCTAGGATCCTTAATGATGTGGTCTCAGGTTGTCCTCAGTTACCGGGTCAATTTGAGCACCAACATCTTTTGGCATCATTGCCTAGAAATGAAGGTATAATGTTTGTTTCCTTTGGTAACTAAGTTAATGGTTAAATCGGTGACCCATTAGAGGACTAGATTACAATTGTATGCGCCTTATATGGTTTAAGGTAAATCTTTCTTGCTTATTTGTTCACCTGACGGTTCCTTTGTTATTTAACTTGTTCTTTTTTGTTTCAATAGCGGTTTCATGGATTTCTTCATGTTTCACTAATTTGAATTTTCCTGATATTGCAGGTTCTCGACATGAGCTACCGGACATAGACATACGGGATGCTCACCTACCTCGTTTTCGAAATGATGAAGGGGACAATCTGACCTAACATCTTATAGATTTCCATGAGTGCATTCCAAATATGGGAGTACATCATGAAGATGTTTTAATGAAGTTATTCATGATGTCCTTGGAACGCAACACTCAGAAGTGGTACAAAAGTCTCCGTCTTGGTACAATTTCCTTTCTCAAATATTTTCATAAAATTTTCGTGATTATCATATATGATGTATCCTATATGATTACTTAACTTTGACTGTTGTGAACATAATAATGATAATAACCTTGAAAATCAATATGATGACAACAATGAAGAAACCCAAATGGATTATGAATGTGAAATAGAAAGCAATAGTAATGAAGCAAATTTTGAAAACCTTGAAAAATCACCTTCTATCACATTTATTAATGAACAGGATGTGTTGTCAAATATTGAATATCGGGAATAAGACACTTCTATTTCTTTAATAGAATATCCTACAACACATCTATGCTTAAAGAAATCCTCAAATTCTATAACTCTTAGTGGATCTAATCTATCTTTGGTTTCATGCTTAGAGGATGATAATAATAATAGTAATAAAGGAGATGTTACATCATAAATATATGATCATACATCCTACCAATCAGACATTATGTTACATATTCCTTAACTTCCTCAACAAAAACAGATAAACAAAGATTTTCTTCAACCTATTGATCATATTCTTAAACCTTTTTGTGATGTAACAAGGAAGCTATTACATGTATTGATATTTGACTCTTTTGACTCAACTTCACCTAGTGTTTGTGTTTACTTTTCCCAACCCCCTTTTTATGATCAATATAAAGATGAATTGAATCATGAAGTAGGCTTATCTGATCATGTGTTTAGTCAATGTTTTGAACATACTTTAGATATTTTTAATACTTGTCAAAATAAGGGCTACGATAACTTAATTGAATCAACATCTTCACAACTTGTTTATTATAAATATGAGGAAAACGAACTCATAAATGAAAATGAAATTAAACATATCAATTATTTCCTTTCGTCTCCTCCTAGTTATTATAGTTATAACTGATGTAATAGCCTACAAGATAATCATGATTTAAATTCACAATTTCTAGAACATAAGTCTCATAACAAGGCAAATGCAGTTTCTCATGTTTCTAATGATGATACTTTTACTCAAATTTTTTACGTTGTTTCATCGCATAATGACATTAATGCTTTTCATTTACAATCCCTTTCACAATATGCTTAGGAATTTGATCATAGTACTACAAGCTTTGGTTTGAAAAATGTTGACTTTTACAAAGAATACTATTTATATGTTTTAAATCATTAATCTAAAGAATGTTCTGGGACTAAATCTATAACCATCTCGGAAAGCAACAAGAATCCCTCCTATTAAATAATTGTTAAAAAGTTCACGCTTGAAATTTTTGATCATTTAAATTTACAAATAGGATATCATTACTTTGTGGAGGAATGGATGAATCAAGTTTTAAAAAAACATCAATTTCATGCCATTTCTATATCTACTCTCTTCTGGAAGGAATGTTAGTTGAAGAAACATACTCTTTGCTTCATATACTACAATTTTGGTTAAGAATGAGGCCCAATGTTAGGAAGTTTGTCATTGATAAAAAAAAATATGTTTGGTTCCAATGGATATTTTATTTCTTTGATAAATATTGTCATCGAAACACATTGTTTATAAACCATGTACATAAATAAACCGTTTATGCTTCTTAGGTTTAGAAAGAATAAAGATGAATGTTTTTTCATCTTGAAGAGTCTTTATGCAATCATAGTAGAATGGAATACACATCTATGAATCCTTAGTATGACCCATATTAACAAGTTTTTAATACTTATTTAAAAACTTTGTTTGTAAATCATGTTTGAGGGGTAAAAATATTTAAAGGGCTCAAATATCAATTTATTCAATGTCAACCTCATATTGAACATTCATCACCACATCTCTCTTTCATATTACTTACACATAAATACTAAGGGACAACATTAAGTCATAAGAGCTAGTCCTATAACCATGAGATTGTGCTTTTATAAAATTTAATTGAAACTTTGGTAGGACTAGTTACATTATAACCATACATGAGACCTTCCCTTATCACCATACTACCCTAGGGATAAGAAGTTTTGTTTTCTTGGGTGGGGCATGCTGGTATCTCCATCGGGGATATAAATGCTCACTGGCAGTGGAGCAAGGCAAGTGGTGCTAGATTAAAATCTATTGTGTGATCCTCTCGCTCCTATTGTTGAGGTAACTTCCGATGGGGTATGCTAATATCTCCACCGGGACTATAAATTATCGTTAGCGATGGAGCAAGGTCATTGGTATTGGACTAATTCCAATGTGTAACCCTCCCATCTTGTGAATGCTTTGATCGCTATAAATTGAAAGAATGGCTCTAACACAAAAGGCAAACAAGAATCCATAAAGTTCATCGTCTCAAGATAGTAGATGACTCTGTCAGGGCTATGGATGCTCATTGGCAACAGAGTGACATCTGATTCTAAAAACGCATGGCATGCAACGAAAAGGGAAACAAATCTCTTATCACTAGCCTCTTTAGTTTCAATAAAATATTACTCAAAATGGAAGTCACTTTTATGAATATTAATTAGTTCTATGATTTATGCAATTTCATAATCGCTAATTGTAAGCATGTATGACTTTTTATAATGTTGAATGTTCTTATGAAGTGAGACATTTATTATTTTAGAGATAATGTGCCTCAAACATTATCATAGCTACACTGGTACACTAAATATACAAACAAATGTATTTTGTTTATGTAAATAATCATTGAAATTGTTAATCTATACATATTGGGACCTCATATTTATTCTTGTTTCATTCTTGCTATTGATTGAATGAGCCTTTAAGATGAAAAACATTTTCTTTTTATTACTTTTTGTCTCTTCAATTTCCTTTTTCAACTGCATGCCCAATACGAAGGTTTTTGGTCTATGTTCTTGATCCCTGCAAGGGAGCATCATCTCCAGTTGGAGCCAAATGTTGTCACCAATTGACCCCAATTAGATCTTGGCTCCTTGTGTTAGTCTCGCCTTGTGCCTCCCTTATCATATGACTCCCTCTTATATTCTCAAGATCAAAATTGCTCCTTAGGATCTTCACGTTTGTTAGATTGTTTATCCCAGAAGCTTAATCTACAAATATTTTCCCTCTTGCTTCAAATTAACGGTTGATACACGCCATCGTGTAGGACGTGCTCACTAGTTAAACAACTCACTTTTCCCCGATAAGTCGTAGCTGTTATAATTTTTATCATCTAACAACTCTCATTCCCATCAGGAAAAAAGGAGCAAGGGTGTTAAAATGCCCACCTCCACCGGATGAGATCTGACTGTCTATCATTCAAATAATCAGCGACCTATAAGAGCATTGGGCCCAAACATGTGAGGAACTTAACCCACTTGTCGGGCTCGATGGATGGGGCGTTACTTTGATATTAGAGCATCTTTAATCTCTATTTGATCAAAATCATGATGGGTGTTCTATCTGTATTTAGAAAGGCATTTCTAAATTAAATATACCTATCCGCAAGCTTTCAAGCTCATTTTCTACCTAGCTTCCTCGCTTGTCATTCTACACCATTTTCTCCATAACAACTGTCACCTCTACGCCAAGATTGAAAATCCAACACTCACCTTTTACTATCAAGTTAGTATTTTCTCACTATTAGTCTTCCCTCCTTGAATTGTTGAGTAAGTTTAGCTTATGAATATTAAGGATGTCGAAAAGAGCTTACGAAAGAAGTTCATATCATGAGTCAGTGGGTGTAAAAGACACCTAAGTCTGTCTTACTGATGTTTTGAACTTAAGGGAAAAAATCTTAATTTCTATTCTAGAAAGCCCCCAAAGGATGATGGTCTTTTTCAGTATGGGTTTTAAGTTGACTCCCTACCTCCCGTTCATTCAAACCCTCCTCAAAAAATCAGGCTACCTTTATGCACCCTCACCCGTGCAAGTCTTTTTTTATTTTGTCTCGCCTAGTTCGACTTCCTAAAATACAAAAGACAAATCTATACAAGGGATTGGAACAAACCTAAGTAGGGCTAATAACTAAGCGATGTTAAAGAAATTCCACACTGTAAATATGCACATGAAATGCTTTATTATGATTTTAATCCTATAAAATCACATATAAATTCAAAATACAAACAATTAAAATATTAAATATAACTAAGTAGTATATGTGACTAAACATAATTCAGATATTATTACTACCACTAAGAGCTCCTAAAAATGGGAAATAATGTCCACTAAAAAGGGGAAAATGATATATATGAAAAATATTAAAATTTGGTGTTTGGGTGATTAAGGGAGTTGACTTCTTAAATATATGTGTGAAATACATATTACAAAACATAATTTTCTAAATGTTACCGTTAATAAATTATGATGTAAAACATGAAATTCAAGAAAGCAAAGTGAAATTTAAAACTTTTGGTAAAATGAATGCTCAAAAAATATTAGAATAATCTACCAAAATCATCAATTACTAAACAAGATACCCTATATATTTTATCCCAAGATCGACTTTATAATGTTACATCAATTTTTTTTATGCAAAACCTTGTCCAAAATTATTTTCATGTTGCCCTAAAAGGACTGAAAGGACATAATATTTATTGAAACATGAAGGATCACGTCGGAAACTATGCCATGACCTCACATCATTAATATGGGTGCCATCGGGTCAAAGTAGGAGGTTAATTTACCGATAAATACACACCTGATGTGAAATTAAGGCCCTTCATTAAAACAATATCAACTGAACCGTCGATTTAAAATGGCATCAATCCCTTCGTTCTTTAAAATGAGAACCGTCGATTTAAAATGGCATCAATCCCTTCGTTCTTTATGCCCGCAACTTTTCTGGGGATTTTAAAGCCTTTCACTTCCAAAATCTATTTAATTTCACGAAGAATTCATTTGACTAGGTGATGTTTCGTTTTTATTGTCATGGATTTGTAAGTGCAAAATATATTCGAATTTTTATTTTTACAAGTTTGGAAGGTTTAGGACATTTTACTGAGAAGAACCATATTGAGAAGAAATTAAATAAATGTGCATAAAATATGTCAATATACTTTTTGGAAGATTTAAGGTTTTTCCAATCATTTTTTTGGCTGAGGTTTATTAGTCCCTGCCTGGGACTATTAGCTTTTTTTGGCTGAGGTTTATTAGTCCCTGCCTGGGACTATTAGCGATCGATATCGCGTTGACCAGCGATTAAATCAGTTTGACCGATAAATATATTCATTACATTTCATGTTAAACCAAAGTTTATTCATGAAAATTTCTATGTAAAAAACTTAAAGCCAAACTTGTGAATTCAACCTCTTATTGCAGGCGTCAGGTGCCCCGATGTTATTTCCACTGGGACAAGTTATTTTATCGTAAGTTTTTCGAAACAAATGTCCGAACAAATGATTTTGGGCAAGTAAACTATTTTATGCAAAGTTTTGTCCTAAGTTTTTGCTACCTGTTCTCCGTGTCATGCATGCAGTGTCTTGCATCCTGCAAGTGCCAGCTGTTTGCATATGCAGAAGCGTCCATGGTAATCTACACTATTTCTTCCTAGATGAAGTATCATTTAAGGAGGTTGAATCTCGAATGTCTTACGAAGAGTTAAGGCTCAGGGTGCTTTAATTCTCTACTCGAAACATGGCTGAATTTCTACCGATCATCACTAGGGTTCTAATCGAATGGTGTTAATCATTCGAGGTAGTTGTGGTAATTTTTCTCATCTCTCACTTCCATCCGGCATCGCTATTCTGCTCCCCAGTCATGCTAGAATCTCATGGTTGTTAACATTATTGAAACTGTAGTTCGATTCCTCCCTCAATTATTCTAATAGAACTTTGAATGTCAATTACGTAATAGCACTTTGAATGTCAATTACGTAGTGTTGAGGGAAGAGGGAAGGTAGCATGAGAGCCTATTCAAGAATTTTTGTTCGTGTTCTGACATTCAACCAAACCCTCATCCTGTCAGGTAATATGCATTTTTTTTTTTTAAAGTAGCTTTTTCCTCAGGTCATGCGTGGCGACAACAGCTAATAGTCTCAGATTTTTTTCTCTTTCCAGGTTCTCGGTTCTTTCATCCTCACTCCAAAGTGCCTCCAAATTTAAGGTTACATGCCGCAGTTAACCTAATTGTATAGTTTGTAGCATTTTTTAAAGGGTGAAATGCGTATTGAGTCAACAAGATCCCTTAAGGGTGTTGCAACATTATTAAATTCTATTATGGCTTCAATATTTGGGTTACTTTTCCTTTTTTAGAATTCTTATATAGCTATAATATCGAGACCCTCTTCTCGATTTGGTTATGAATTTTGAATGAAATTCCCTATTGGGGTTTGGAACACATGAAGTGTAGTTTTTGTATACTAGGATCGTGTAATTTAAACGGGGCTCTTCTTTCAATAATTTGTTTTCTATTTTCCTTACTATGTGCAGGTGGTTCATTTCCAATTCGTGTTTATAAATGTACTATTTTTTAGAAATTTAACTATTATAAAAAATAATTAAAATTAAAAAAATGTTGTAAAAGAGAATTTAGGATGATGACACTTTAAAAGCAATTAAGAATATAAAAGGTTTTTTATGAAAGATAATCCATGTGCTGTCATTTTAAAACACATTTTAAACCATTATGGTTTATGTTACACTTTCACCTTCATTAATACTTTTTAATTTAGTGTTTAAAGATAAATAATGTTGTTATTGTATTATATTTTCATTTAAATTATATTTTTAATTAAATTGATATATCAAAGTAAATTGTCTTATTAAATATGTTACATTAGCAAAATATAAAAATAGTTATGAATTGGGGAAATTCATGTAGATGTAGTATAATAGAGGTGATTAATCTTAACAAGGTTGCGATGCAACAAAATACCTGCCGATTAACATTGTTTTAGTAATAGCCAAATGGCAATATCACACTGCTAAATTGTTTAAACTATGATAAGGAAAATTTACTTTGGTTATTGGATAAACAAATTCAAACTTTGGATTTTAAAAACCTTGAGATAAACACAAACTCAAATTTTGGTTTTTAAAAACTTTGGGATAAATGCAAACTCAATAAATTTCAGTTTTTAGTGTGGTAGTGATCTAGCATTATTTATCATTCCAGACAGGCAGCTGTCTAAGAGCGAGTTGAGTTCAGGGTTAACGCGGGTTCAGGGTTAAGCCTTGTAATGTTGGACATTCAAAAGAGACAGAGGTAAAGACGTAAAGCCGTTGGGTATGCATGAAGGACGAGAGGGAGGCAGCTGGTAAAGGTTGTGGGCTCCACGACAGTCTACGTGTTTGAAATATGTTTTTGTATTATACCTTTATTTTTGCATGTGTGACAAGTGTCTAGTTAAATTTAGAGAGTTATAATGCATTTCAATTTTTAAATAGAAAAATATATATTTACAATATATAATATACTATGTATATATACATACATTTCAATATATATATATATATACAGAGTTATATTACATTTCAATATATAATTAGATACTTTTTAGATATATTTGCTTTTATTTACAATATATTTATATACAAATACAAATGTTTTAATTCATTTTTATTATTACAATTACAATATAGTGGACAAGAACCACACGAAACAAATTCGTGGTTATCACATTTTCAATCGTGACATATTTCTGAATGTGAACAACTGCTTAACCGACTTATTTTAGTCTCATTTCCCAACTACTAATTCCGTTTTGGTAAGTTCAAGGTGTTATTGAAGTATAATTGTTGCGTAAATTGGTGTTAGATTTGGAGGGTTTGCTTGTTTTGGTCAATAATTCTAAAATATTTTCGAAATATTTTCGGTAATTAAGTTAATACATTTATTAATTCTACAATATTTTCGAAATTTTGTTGTTAATTAAATTAATAAATTA
>APFE030587772.1:34222-47397 GCA_000404065.3 Pinus taeda | reverse complement strand
TAGATTACATTAGAATCATCTTGTGTTTGAGAATTCTCTTGCACAGATCACATTTGCATAATTAGAATTTTCCTTTTCAGAATATGAATGAGAAATGTGCATAGATTACATTTGCATACTTTTCAAGTGAATTGTGCATAGATTACAATTGCATAGTTTATTTTCTGAAAAATCAATTGTAGATTTAGATCAGTTTTCTTTGATTTGAATTTACACAAAAAATAAAAATAAAAAATAAAAAAAAAGGTTTTGAAATTGATTTTCATTAGTTTATCTTGATGAAATTAGTGCATTAGAGAATTTGTTATATTTTCTCTTAGTGATCAATTTTTTGCATTTTTGGAAGTGAATGGAAACTCTCTCCTTACTTTAGTTAGGATTCATCGAATGAAATGATATATTGTGGCATATAGTTTTCATTTAGGAAATTTTGAAACATTACATATGGTAAGGCCTAAAAATTGAAACATAATCCAAGATCAACTTTAAAATGAACTGAATGAATCTAACAACACATTGGAACATAATGCACACTGTTTAGAGGTCTAGGCTAGAGACGTGATTCGGTGTCATTAAACCTAGTCACTTTTGTTTCCACTCAAGGTTGGGTGGTTCCTCCTTCTGTGACTCAATAGTGGTCTAGTATGGAATTGTGCTCCCACATACCGTCGAGTATATGGGGAGACCCCACTAGGTTATCATCCTTTATCCATAGGAAGCCGTGTCTGCCGCCTTACAGTCCGTAACGCACCGAACACAGCATTCGGGAAGATTGACTGCCGTACGGAAAGTCCTTGGTTTTCATACGATTGCCAAGGTGTATATGCAGTTTTACAGATTGTCTGGTAAACCTTTGCCTAGTTCTCCAGAGTAGTCACTTTTGCTCCTTTTCGGACTCCTTAAAAGAAAAGGCTCATCTGATCACTTGTCACTTCAGGTTCATTAAACATTCGAAGGCGACTAGAGTCATCTTTTTGTCATTTTCTCGACTCTTTAAAGATGAAAAGGTCAAGTTATGTCCTTGTGTCTTAAAATTTATTCGGCCACGTTCACATTTACCCTGTTAGATCTTGTTTGAATTAGCTTAAGTATGGTCCTTTCTCGTTAGCTTGCCTAGGATTTTTGAATCGAATCATCCTGATGGAATCATCGATCCCATCCCCCATTCCAAGTGACCAAGGGTCTCATTCTTCTGTTGCTCCTGAGACATCGGTTGGTAGTGGTACTCTCCTTGTTGTTCTGAGTATCCAACCGCTAAACTCCCGCACTCCAGAAGATGATTTTTATAATATCCATTGGAACCCTATTTGGGAGCCTTTCAAAGAGGATACTCCTATTACTCCTCTTGGTGTTTCGGTCCCAATGCCTTCCTCTGATATGGATGAAACATCCCCCATCGCGAGTGAAGCATCCGTTGTGAGGAGTGTTGAAACTCCTATCTCGGTGGAAACCCCACCCTTCAGTGTCACCCCTCTCGGTGTCACGTTGCCCTTACGCTATAGGGCTTTGAGGGATGTTATTGGTTCTAGGAACTATTTTTCGGGTACCATGTGGAATCAAAACATCACTCCCACTTCGGGAACTTTTATTCCTCAAATTCACAATACATCTGTCACTTCAGTCCCGACTATTCCAACGGTTTGTGTAGCTTCTTCAGTGCCTGTTGTTAGTGCTGTCACTGCATCCTCGGTTGTGACCACTATTTCTGGTCCGTTCCCGAGTTTGGTAAATAACAGCTAGTCGGTACCTACATCCGGAGTTGTTGATCCTACGCTTGGTGCCCCACCTTCTTCTAGTTCCATTCCAGCAGGGGGGGCATACGATCAGTATTTGCAAGCTATCCAGAATCCGGGCTTGCAAGGTCCATTTCATTACTATGATCCCGTAGGGCATCATCTTTATCTTGGATCCTTGCCATCTCAGCCTGTGGTTGAGGTCTCAGTCCTGTTAAACGTTGCTTGGGGTACCACTCGTTATGGTGGTGGCCAAGCACCCCCTGCAGATTTTCAAGGACCACCTTATCAAGGTCAGCCGTCTTACACGTAGCCTTCCTATGGGCAACAATATTACAGACAATCTTATCCAGGGCAACCTGGAGGCCCACAAGGACAACCCTATAAGGGACAAACTTTGGCCTATGGTGGTCCATATTTTACTTATCTTGGGCAACCCTCCGGAAATCCAGGACAACCTTATATGCAACAAGGACAACCTGGGGTCTAGCAGGGATACCCGTCTGGTCAACCCTCTGGAAATCCAGGACAACCTTATATGCAACAAGGACAACCTGGGGTCCAGGAGGGATACCCTTCTGGGCAGGGTGGTTAGCCTTATATAAAGCAAGGCCAACCCACTGTCCAGTCTAGTCAACCGTCTAGTAAAGTTGGTCAACCTCAAATTCAATCAGGCCAACCAACTGTCCAGTCGGCTCAGCCATCTGGTCCATCAGGACAACCCTCGGTCATGCAAGGACAACCCAACACCCAGCAAGTTCAACCTTTTGGTCAAATGGGCCAATCTCAAGCTCAACCAGGACAACCTTCTGGCCGGGTGGCTCAAGCCCAATCCTCTCAAGGACATCTTTTTGGGCCTTCTCAACCAAGCATGCAAATGGTTGTTGCTTCTCAAGCTCCACCCGGTTTCCAGCCCTAGATTGGACCCCAGACCCAAGCTGGTCTTCAAATGCAAGTTGGGTTTCAATCTCAACCTCCTTATCAAGTGCAGCCTGGCCCCCAGGCTCAGTATGGAGCCCAACAACCTTATGGTTTCCAGCAATCCCAGGGGCAAGCTCAGTTCGCCCCGTACCAAAATTATCAACAAATGTAGGTGAGCTATTAGAATTACCAGCAACAACATGTGTTAGCACTCAAATCTACCTTAGGCTGAAATAAGGTAAGACTCAAGGCCACATCAAACCACGCTCAGCCTCGTAGCTAGCCCTATGAGGACAAGAGAGGGCTCTCTTTGGATCAAACTCGGAAAAAGATAATTGAAAAGGCTCAAGATGAATGAATTGATGACTAATTTTAGGCTAGGTATGAAGTATAAAGAGTTTAGAATTGATTTTTAAAGGTTTTGTTGAATTCAAGGCAAAGGCAATTTGGGTGCGGGGATGAGGCACAGTTTTTGCAGAGGTCTACTTGGGGAAAGATAGGCGATTGTTTTGATGCCTTAAAGAAAATGAGATGGGTAGATCAGACTGGTGAGGATCTAAGGAGAGCAAGGAAGTCTCAAGGATTCTCCTTAAACTGAAGAAAACATAGAAAATTAAACAAATTTAAAGGTAGAGCATAACGAGTTCATGGGTTCTACCCTAACACTACATTTGTTTAATTACAAAAGATTAAATAAGGAAAATGGTACACATACACAACTTACAAGTATTGAGAGAAACACACCATCAACACATAAAGCCACATAAATCCCAAATAGTGCTGCAAAACCCTGGTCTTTCCTTTGCCAAAATGCAGATAAGATATGTACAATATAGTCTCAAGCTATTCCCAAGAGTCCAACCTCTCCTACTGAATGAAAATTTACATATATAGACCCAGCTATCCTCATTCCCTAACCTCTAGGGGTCGAGCTCCTTCTTCTAGGAGCAGTTTGAACAAATTCTAAACATGGAGCAATAATCTAGATGACTAAACATCCTGCCTCTAAAAAGAAGGAAACTGATTCATTACATTAATTTCTTGCTAATTTGTGAATGAATCCTCTAGAAGAAGGTAGATAAGTGCCATGTTACCATACATACATCAAATTACATCATGTTGGGTCCAAAATTACATCAAAGAGTGAAACTGGTGAAAACTAGCCGAATCCCTGAGTTGAAGGTGAAAAACTGGGCAAAACACTGTATGCGTAGCGCCCCTGATCCCTATGCGTAGCGCACATTTGAGCCTATTTTTGGGGCACTTCCTGACATCCCAATTGAGCTTCTGATAGCTCGTTGGAAAGCCCTGGATGTCTACGTTCCAACCCAAGTGGAATTTTCCAATTTGGAGCTCATTTCCCCCCTCAAAACTGAATTTTCCCAGAGGTACTTCCTGTAGTTGGAAAAGGTGGCAACAAGGTGGTTTTTATGATGTTTTTGGACATTTTGACCACCCAGATCTCAATAAAATACTTCGGAAATGGATGAACATGTGTATTTCTTCATGATAAATCCAAAACTACAAGCCATTTTTCATTTGGACCTCCCAATCTTCAGGGTAGCGCGTTGAGCGCTACGCGTAGAGCCAAAAAACCTGTTTCACAAGCCAAAAATTTTGAAACGACAAAATTTTCTCCAAATTTGCCCAAATTTGGAGTGAAGATCCTCCATCATCTATCATGCTCAACTAACGAAGCCTCGGCCAAAACTCGAAGCGGATCAGGCCTTTTGCGTTGCTTTTCCACTTTTCTCAAACACCTCTTGAGGATCTTCATTCTCGCTTTGCAAACATGCATGTGAGCCCAATAGTGAGTCTTATGTGGCGAAGCATGTCTTTGTCCCTGTTTGCCTTCGCCAAAAAATTCTCCAAATGAGTGTTGACCCGGATGAGCATTGATTCCCGATCAATAGGTGTCAAATCACCGGGTCTCCTTCGGGCCAATTCCCGGTCTTTGCGGATCTTCCGCAGCTCATAAAGTTCATGCTCATCTTCCAACTGTTTGTTGCGCTGCTCCAAATAGTTGATCACCCACTTAGCCATCTGTAATTTCTTTTGTAGTGACTCATTCTCGGCCCTTTGTTCTCGGATGATCTCCTTTAGCTCAGAGCTAGGAGAGCTAGCATCAACATCAATGATATCTATGTCCTGGCCTCCTGAAGGACCCTCATCAACCATGGGTCTCTTGCCCCTATCCTGTATCTATACCTATGCTGATGACGGAGGCGAGACCTCTTCCACATGATGTGGAGATAATACTCACTGTGCTGATGAAGTCAACAAGACCCCTTCCACCCCGGGTGGAGATAGTACTTGTCGTGCGGCTGCAAATAAGGCCCTGTGGCCTTTCTGATATGTCACATATACTGGAGCATCAACATGCTTGGTCTCAAGAATGTCAAACTACTATGAAGGCCCTCCCTGATCATGAACTATCTCTGGTGGTGGCTGAGGCGCTGTGAAAAGGTCACGAGAAATAAAATCATCCCATGTAATGCCCTGCTGTGCCAGCTGATGAATCACCACGATCTTGATCAATGCATAATGATATATGCTCCTATGCTGATGTGATGGGCTCTTCTTTTGCACTAAAGGCACCATCCTCTCTATGTTGCGAAACATAAAATATGGCATGTTCATCAGACGCACCCTTGTAAAATGCATCAGCAAACGGACATGGTATGCATAAAGACATGAGAATCTGCCCTCACAACTGAAATACCGGATGATGAGTTTCATCAAAGGTGCAAACTGATCATTCAGGTAGTGGAAAGGAAAAACTCTGCTCAAGTGCCTCATATAACCTGGTTTAATATATGGCTCATAATATGATTTATCTAGCTGTTGACGCTTATTCCATTGCTCCCCGATATTTGGAATTCCCATGGCCTCTGCAATGGTTTTTGGTGACAAAATGAAATTAACTCCAACAAGGTTTACATGGCCATCATGTAAATGGAGAATAAACAAGCGAGCTAATTCACGATGATGCTGAAGCTGTGAAATTAGCTCACAAAAATGATAACATGACTGATGGCGAAAGCAATCCATGGCAAGTGGGAAAGCCTGCAATTTTACCATAGAAGTGGGATCTTCTCTAAGATGTTTATCACCTTTGCCACCTCTGCGAGGCCTTTGTGGCACATTTCCCTCAGTTGTGGAATCACTGTCATTTTCTTGCTCATAAGATGACTCTGTATCTGACATGGTTTTGAGAACAAAATAGATGCAATAGGAGGACTACAATGTGTATGTTGTAGGTGTGATGAAATCCCAATTTCAGTGTATCCTCAAAAAACTAGCTGAAGCATCATAAAAGTTATGCCATAATGGATATTTTGTTTGGTTTATTTGGGCACAAAACAGTCACAAAGATATTTTGGTATGAAGTGCTGCTGGCTCAAAGTTTTCAAATGGGCAAGGAGCTATAGTTTACCAAGGAAAGGGAGAAAAATCTTCATCAATTACTCACCTGCCTTTAAATACCCTATACAAAGTTTTTAATAAGGGCCTAGGGTTTGATTTGTTTTCTTACACCCAACACCACTTCCATTCTTCAAACACATATTAGACAATATTCAACTTGATGATTGAGTCATAGAAACACCTACTTGTAGATCTGGAGGCGATTTGATACGTTTTAGGCACATAAACTTAACACTGCAATGGGTGCGTAGCACGCAAGTTCTATGCGTAGTGCACTTCCCGGTGCGTAGCGCCTATGTAAATTAACACAGGATATGTGCGCCCAATGCGTAGCGCACCGCCCAGTGCGTAGCGCACAAGTTCTATGCGTAGCACGCACCTTCAACTTTGCCTCAAGGGTTTGAAACTTGTTTTTTCGCCCTCCAATCTTGAAAATGCTCTTGTTCTGATATGTGGTGAACCAAAAAGACTTGTTTCACCTTATATACACCCAAAATATCTAATTTGAATAAATTGTCTTCAAAAAACCCACTTTGTAAAGTTTGGGCACTTTCCCTTTTGGCCTATTAATACAATGATGCTTTTTGATTTTCTCATGCTTTTCTGAGGTTTGGACTGAAGTTCTTTGTTGATTTTTGTTTGCAGGGTAGCTGTAATATGCTCTGGCAAAGGAGATCAAGGCTGTGCTTGAACAATTGAGGAATTGAAAATTTTGACAATTTTTTACAAAAATGAGATGGCGACTTATCTTCAAAACGGAGTTTTGAAGAGAAGTCCTAATTCAGCTGTACAATGATGAAAATTATTGAAATGATGATCTATCAAAGACATCCCTCTAGCTTGCTAGTCTTCTAAGAATTTTTTAAGACAAAATTGACTCAACCCTAGACCTAAACCTAAAAATTTAAAACATGACTGTAAATGACTTGTGAAGCTTTATGACTTAACCTGAACTAGCAGTGACATGCACGAGGGGAATGAATGACACAAACCACTCCATCAGAGTTATGGCATGCCTAACAGCAACTGATCAAAATGGATGGGACACCTAATCATGAAATGCAAAAGAGCTTTGATCTTTGATGGAGGGACAACTATACCGACTCTAACTTTGGCTCCAATGGGGATGGTAGCTCCTTGGAGATGCGAAGAACCACAGAGCTTTGGGAGAGTAGATAGTTCCTCCATCCATTGGGAAATGGAGTCATCATTTCGACAACCAACACAGACTTTGACACATTTTTTGACTGAAACTGACTGAAAAGACTGAAAAACTGACTCAGCAAACTTCACACTAAAACTGTAATGAAACTCAGAACGAAATGCTGCCTTTTGGCTGCTTATTTATTTACAAAGTCTACTGTACTTTGATGTAAAAACAATAGATCAGGTAATACTGAAATGCCAGATCAACCATTCAAGTAAACCTGAGAATGTTGCTGCTTGAGAATGCTTCAACCGGATCACAAATGCAATCACTGGGAGCCCTTCATGCACGTAATGAATCTGGCTATGTATAAGACAACTTGATTTATCAGTCAAACTGAAAAACATTTCCATGTATGCTGCAATAGGATCGCAATAGCCAAACTCTGTTTGCTGCCCCAACTCTACAACACGTACCTCCAGCTGCACACTGTCAATGCAAATATCTGTAGGCAACTCTATTATTTCTTGTTTCGAAGGAGAAAGAGTTTCCAAGAACTTCTTAGGCTCTTGGAAATCATATGACTAGATCTGCTCATTCAAATGCCAAATCTCCTTCTCAAGTTTTACAACAATTAACTCACAGACACCAGTTTTAGTTTCAAGAGGAAGATTCGAAGATTTCAAACATTGAAGGAAGGCACTGAAAAATTCATCATTAATTTCAATATTCACTAACCAATCTCTAACTTCTTTCACAGCTTCAAAAGTGTAGGGTTTGCCACATACCCTACCATTGCATAAATGGATCAGCTAGCACTGGAATGTCTGGATTGAGTTGGAGTTGCCAGGTGAATGTTTCAGCCTTCACATGTGTCCGACTACTGTCCACCATCAACATCAGATCTGCAACTTGATTTCATGTACTGGGATAACATAATCAACAAGTCGAATGTCACATCAACAAAAAACTATCTTCCCCAGTGGATTCGCCACTATGTTAGCGCTCAAATCTACCTTAGGTTGAAATAAGGTAAGACTCAAGGCCACATCAAACCACACTCAACCTCGTAGCTAGCCCTATGAGGACAAGGGAGGGCTCTTTCCGGGTCAAACTCAGCAAAAGATAATTGAAAAGGCTCGAGATGGCTGAATTGATGACTAATTTTAGGCTAGGTATGAAGTACAAAGAATTTAGAATTGTTTTTTAAAGGTTTTGTTGAATTCAAGGGAAAGGCAATTTGGGTGCGGGGATGAGGCACAGTTTTTGCAGAGGTCTACTTCGGGCAAGATAGGCAATTGTTTTGATGCCTTAAAGCAAGTGAGATGGGTAGATCAGACTGGTGAGGAGCTAATGAGAGCAAGGAAGTCTCAAGGATTCTCCTTAAACTGAAGAAAACATAGAAAATTAAACAAATTTAAAGGTAGAGCATAGCGAGTTCATGGATTTTACCTTGACACTTCATTTGTTTAATTACAGAAGATTAAATAAGTAAAATGGTACACATACACAACTTACAAGTACTAAGAGAAACACACCATCAACACATAAAGCCACATGAATCCCAAATAGTGCTGCAAAACCCTGGTCTTTCCTTTTCCAAAATGCAGATAAGATATGTACAATAGAGTGTCCTGCTATTCCCAAGAGTCCAACCCTGAAAATGACTAAGAAAATACATAATATAGGCAAGCCAACACATTCCCTTGCCTATAGTGGTTGAGCTCATCATCCTAGGAGTCGTTTCAACCAATTCTAAACAAAGCACTACAATCTAGGCAGTCAAAACAACTTGCCTCCATAAGCTAGGAAACCAATTCATTCATTAGATTTTTGCTATTTTGTGAATGAATCATCTAGAATAGGTAAAAGTGAGTCCAAAATAACATAATGTTTCATTAATTACATCAAGAGGAGTGAAAAATCACATCACAAGTCAAAACTGGTCAAACTGGCTTCATTTCCTGAGCTAAGGATGAAAATTGTGCCAAAAAACCATGTGCGTCGCGTGCCTGAGCCCTATGCACCGCGTGAATTTCCACCTATTTTTGGGGCACTTTCCAGCATCCAAATTGAGCTCAGGTTGGCTTGTTGGAAAGCCCTGGATGCCTACTTTCCAACCCAAGTGGAATTTTCCAATTTTCTGTCCATTTGCCCCTCCAAAAGTGCATTCTCCTGGAAGTACTTCCTGCTAGTGCAAAAGGTGGCAGAAAGGTGATTTTCACGGTGTTTTTGAGCCCTTTGGTCACCCAGAACTTCATGAAATGCTTTGGCAATGACTGAGCATGTATATTTCATCATGAAAAATCCAAAACTACAATCCATTTGTGATTTGGACCTCCCAATCTTATGGGTTGCGCGTGGTGCGCTACACGTTGAGCCAAAAAACCCGTTTTTAGGACAAAATTTTCAAAATGACAAAAATTTCTCCGAATTTGCTCAAATTCGAAGTGAAGACCCTCTATCATGTATTTCTCCCTACCAATGAAGCCTCGGCCAAAATTTGGAGTGGATCAGTCCTTTTTCACCGTTTTAGTGCCTTGCTCAATCGCCTCTTTAGGATCTTCATTTTCGCTTTGCAAACATGCATGCGAGCCCAATAGTGAGTTTTCATATGACGAAGCATGTCCTTGTCTTTGTTTTCCTTTGCCAACAATTCCTCCAAATGAGTGTTCACTCGGATGAGCATAGATTCTCACTCAATGGGTGTCAAATCACCGGGTCTCTTTCGGGCCAATTCTCGGTCTTCCCGGATTTGCCGCAGCTCATAAACTGTATGTTCATCTTCCAACTATTTGTTGTGCTACTCCAAGTAGTTGATCACCCACTTAGCCATCTGAAATTTCTTTTGCAACGAGTCATTCTCAGCCCTTTGCTCTCGGATGATCTCCTTTAGCTCCAAGCTAGGAGAGCTAGCGTCAACATCAATGATATTCGTGTCCTGACCTTCTGAAGGACCCTCATCAAACATGGGCCTCTTGCCCCTGTCCTGGATCTGTACCTGTGCTGAAGAAGAAGGCGAGACCCCTTCCACATGATGTGGAGATAATACTCATTGTGTTGGTGAAGTCAACGAGACCCCTTCCACCTCAGGTGGAGACAATACTCGTTGTGTAGATGCAAATAAGGCCCTGTGGCCTCGTTGGTGTGTCACATATGGAGGAGCACTTATATGCTCAGTCTCAGGAATGTCTAGCTAGTGTGAAGGTGCTCCCTCATCATGAACTATCTTGGGAGGCGACTGTAGCGCTGAAAAGTAATCACAGGAGATGAAATCCTCCCAAGTAATGCCCTATTGTGCCAACTGATGCATCACTATGATTTTGATCAATGCATAATGATATATGCTCTTATGTTGATGTGCTGGGCTCTTCCTTTGTAGTAAAGGCACCATCCTCTCTATGTTGCGACACATGAAAAACGAAATTTTCATCATACGTACCCTTGTGAAATGCATCAACAAACGAACATGGTACGCATAGAGACGCGAGAATCTGCCCTCGCAACTGAAATATCAAATGATGAGTTTCATCAATGGTGCAAACTCATCTCTCAGGAATCTGAAAGGAAAAACTGCGCTCAAGTGTCTCATATACCCGAGTTTGATATATGGCTCAGAGTAGAATCTGTCTAACAGCTGGCATTTACTCCATTCCTTTCCTACATTTGGTATCCCGGTGGCCTGAGCAATAGTCTCGGGTGACAAGGTGAAATCCACTCTGGCAAGGTTTACATGACCATCATGTAAATGTAGAACAAATAATCGGACTAGTTCCTAATGATGTTAAGTTTGTGAGATCATTTCACAGTATCGGAAACATGATTGGCACCGAAAACAATCCATTGCAAGTAGGAAAGCTTGCAATTGAGCCAAAGAAGTAGGCTCCTCCCTGACATGGTGACAACTTTTGCCACCTTTGTGATACCTTCATGGCACATTTGGTACATTTACCTCCGATGTAGAATCATTGTCATACTCCTGCTCATAGACTAACTTGGTCTCTGACATGAATAACATAGCTGGAATATATATATATATATTGATGTATAAACTGTGTGCACAATTGACTGTAAACTATTTTTTTGCTCTAAAAATGTTGTGACCAAGGGGACAGAAATGTACAAGGGAATATTAGGAGAGGGAAAACATTAGGGAATTAGGGAATATGGAAATAAAAACAAGGGATTTAGAGAAGGGAAGGGACATGAAAATCTTGGATTTTAGGGTTTTGGGATGAGGTACGGATAATGTGTTTTGTAATAAAAGTGAGGGACTAGGATTTGAGGGAGTATAGTGTAGGATTAATGAAGGAATTATTGGGGAAAAATAATGGTGAATTTGGGAATGGGAAACAAAGGGAAATGGGAAAAAATGATAACCTTGGTAACACTCAGTTTTTGAAACCCTACAGCAATGTTTTCATTCATACCCTACAACAATTTCATGGACAAAGGAGGGTTTTCCATTTGGATTTCTAAGGCAAACATATACATTAACCCATTACATTTATCTTTCAAAAGCCAAGCACAAGTGGTGGATGTGAGCCTACCTGCAAATTTGTGCGGAGAGGAGGCGAGTTCATGCGTTTCCAAGCCAATTTTGGGCTTAAACCCCAGTGCGCTGCGTGCCTCACCCAAAACATCGCGCGCCTCTTATGCGCCACACGCGTGTATTTTTTCACTGTGTTTTGGTGCCTGATGCGCCGCACGCCCAGTCCAATGCGTCGCGTGCCCCTGAAATGCTCCAACTTGCTTGCAAATTCACAATTTCGCTTTGGAATGGTGTTCTTCACTCTTGGCATGTGAAATGAGTTGAAAATGATGTGAAATATCTTCATATAGACTTCCTTTTGATTTTTACTTGGTCCATAACCCATATTGTTATGTTTTATCGTTGGCACTTTTTTAGGATTAATAGACTTCTAATATTTTTGGTTTCCTCCTTAAATTTGGTCGAAATAATGATTTTCTTTGACAATTTTTTGCAAGGATAGCTGTGATATGATCTGGCAAAGGAGACCAAGGCTGCGCTTGGACGATTCAAGAATTGAAATTTTTGAAATTTTTTTACAAAAATGAGATGATGACTTATCTTCAAAACAGAGTTTTGAAGATAAGTCCTAATTTATCTGTATAATGATGAAAATTATTGAGGTGACCATCTATCGAAGACATCCCTCTGGCTTGCTGGTCTTCTTAGACTTTGCAAAACAAAATTGACTCAACCCTAGACCTAAGACCTAAAACTTTGAAACATGACTGTAAATAATCTTTCAAGACTTGTTTTTATGAATGGACCCGAACCAGCAGTGCCAAGCATGAGGGGAATGAGTGACACAAACCATTCCGTCAGAGTTATGGCATGCCTAATGAAATGCAACTGATCAAAACTGATGGGACACCTAAACATGAAATGCAAAAAGAGCTTTGATCTCTGATGGAGGGATAACTAGACTGACTCTAACATTGGCTCCAATGGGGATGGTAGCTCCTTGCAGATGCCAAGAACCGCAGATCTTTGTAAGAGCTAGACAGTGCCTTCATCCATTGGGCGATGGAGTCATTATTCCAACACAAAATTTTGACAATTGGACTGAAAAACCAAAAACCACTTTGACCAAAATAGATTCGAAACTAAAAGATTGGTACAACTGACTTGACAAACTTAAACTAACTAACCTCCATTTTCAGAATTATAGCCTTTACCGCAGGCCCCAGACTGAAGATGAGAAGTTAGTAGACATGTGTAATAAAACAGAAGTAAAATGATATGTACAATGATGATGAAATGAGCATAAAATACTCAGAAGTAGTATCTCTTTAAGAGCCAACCATTAATCGGCCCTCCAGGACACTCATCTCCATTCATTTCTTTGAGAAGAAAAGCGTTTTGGCCACGATACGCTACAATCTTGTAAGGACCCTTCCATAAATTTTCAATTTTGCCA
>APFE030587772.1:0-29983 GCA_000404065.3 Pinus taeda | reverse complement strand
AGATATGTACAATATAGTCTCAAGCTATTCCCAAGAGTCCAACCTCTCCTACTGAATGAAAATTTACATATATAGACCAAGCTATCCTCATTCCCTAACCTCTAGGGGTCGAGCTCCTTCTTCTAGGAGTAGTTTGAACAAATTCTAAACATGGAGCATGAATCTAGATGACCAAACAACCTGCCTCTAAAAAGAAGGAAACTGATTCATTACATTAATTTCTTGCTAATTTGTGAATGAATCCTCTAGAAGAAGGTAGATAAGTGCCATGTTACCTTACATACATCAAATTACATCATGTTGGGTCCAAAATTACATCAAAGAGTGAAACTGGTGAAAACTAGCCGAATCCCTGAGCTGAAGGTGAAAAACTGGGCAAAAAACTATATGCGTAGCGCCCGTGATCCCTATGCATAACGCACATTTGAGCCTATTTTTGGGGCACTTCCTGACATCCAAATTGAGCTCATCATAGCTTTTTGGAATGCCTTGGATGTCTAATTTCCAACCCAAGTGGAATTTTCCAATTTGGAGCTCATTTTCCGCCTCAAAACGGAATTCTCCCAAAGGTACTTCCTGCAGTTGGAAAAGGTGGCAGCAAGGTGGTTTTTATGATGTTTTTGGACATTTTGACCACCCAGATCTCAATGAAATACTTTGGCAATGGTTGAACATGTGTATTTCTTCATGACAAATCCAAAACTACAAGCCATTTGTCATTTGGACCTCCCAATCTTCAGGGTAGCGCATTGCGCGCTACGCGTAGAGCCAAAAAACCTGTTTCACAAGCCAAAAATTTTGAAACGACAAAATTTTATCCAAATTTGCCCAAATTTGGAGTGAAGATCCTCCATCATCTATCATGCTCAACTAACGAAGGCTTGACCAAAACTTGAAGCGGATCAGGCCTTTTGCGTTGCTTTTCCACTTTTCTCAAACACCTCTTGAGGATCTTCATTCTCGCTTTGCAAACATGCATGCGAGCCCAATAGTGAGTCTTCATGTGGCGAAGCATGTCTTTGTCCCTGTTTGCCTTCGCCAACAACTTTTCCAAATGAGTGTTGACTCGGATGAGCATTGATTCCCGATCAATAGGTGTTAAATCACCGGGTCTCCTCGTCGTGCGGCTACAAATAAGGCCCTGTGGCCTTTCTGATATGTCACATATACTGGAGCATCAACATGCTCAGTCTCATGAATGTCAAACTGCTGTGAAGGCCCTCCCTCATCATGAATTATCTCTGGTGGTGGTTGAGGCGCTGTGAAAAGGTCACGAGAAATAAAATTGTCCCATGTAATGCCCTGCAGTGCCAGCTGATGAATCACCACGATCTTGGTCAATGCATAATGGTATATGCTCCTATGCTGATGTGCTGGGCTCTTCTTTTGCACTAAAGGCACCATCCTCTCTATGTTGCGAAACATAAAATATGGGATGTTCATCAGATGCACCCTTGTAAAATGCATCAACAAACGGACATGGTATGCATAAAGACGCGAGAATCTGCGCTCACAACTGAAATACCGAATGATGAGTTTCATCAAAGGTGCAAACCGATCATTCAGGTAGTGGAAAGGAAAAACTCTGCTCAAGTGCCTCATATACCTTGGTTTAATATATGGCTCATAATATGACTTCTCTAGCTGTTGACGCTTATTCCATTACTCCCCGATATTTGGAATTCCCGTGGCCTCTGCAATGGTTTCTAGTGACAAAATGAAATTAACTCCAGCAAGTTTTACATGACCATCATGTAAATGGAGAATAAACAAGCGAGCTAATTCACGATGATGCTGAAACTGTGAAATCAGCTCACAAAAATGATAGCATGACTGATGGCGAAAGCAATCCATGGCAAGTGGGCAAGCCTGCAATTGTACCATAGAAGTGGGCTCTTCTCTAAGATGTTTACCACCTTTTCCACCTCTGCGAGGTCTTTGTGGCACATTTCCCTCAGTGGTGGAATCACTGTCATTTTCCTGCTCATAAGATGACTCTGTATCTGACATAGTTTTGAGAACAAAATAGCTGCAATAGGAGGACTACAATGTGTATGCTGTAGTTGTGATGAAATCCCAATTTCAGCGTATCCTCAAAAAACCAGCTAAAGCATCATAAAAGTTATGCCATAATGGATATTTTGTTTGGTTTATTTGGGCACAAAACAATCACAAAGATATTTTGGTATGAAGTGCTGCTGGCTCAAAGTTTTCAAATGGGCAAGGAGCTATAGTTTACCAAGGAAAGGGAGAAAAATATTCATCAATTACTCACATGCCTTTAAATACCCTATACAAAGTTTTTAATAAGGGCCTAGGGTTTGATTTGTTTTCTTACACCCAAGACCACTTCCATTCTTCAAACACATATTAGACAATATTCAACTTGATGATTGAGTCAAAGAAACACCTACTTGTAGCTTCAGAGGCGATTTGATACGTTTTAGGCACATAAACTTAACGCTGGAATGGGTGCGTAGCGCACAAGTTCTATGCGTAGCGCAATTCCCAGTGCGTAGCGCCTATGTAAATTAACACAGGATGTGCACGCCCAATGTGTAGCGCACTGCCCAGTGCGTAGCGCGCAAGTTCTATGCGTAGCGCGCACCTTCAACTCTGCCTCAAGGGTTTGAAATTTGGTTTTTCGCCCTCCAATCTTGAAAATGCTCTTGCTCTGATATGTGGTGAACCAAAAAGACTTGTTTCACCTTATATACACCCAAAATATCTAATTTTAATAAATTGACTTCAAAAAACCCACTTTGTAAAGTTTGGGCACTTTCACTTTTGGCCTATTAATACAATGATGATTTTTGATTTTCTCATGCTTTTCTGAGGTTTGGACTGAAGTTCTTTGTTGATTTTTGTTTGCAGGGTAGCTGTAATATGCTCTAGCAAAGGAGATCAAGGCTGTGCTTGAACAATTGAGGAATTGAAAATTTTGACAATTTTTTACAAAAATGAGATGACGACTTATCTTCAAAACAGAGTTTTGAAGAGATGTCCTAATTCAGCTATACAATGATGAAAATTATTGAAATGATGATCTATCAAAGACATCCCTCTCGCTTGCTGGTCTTCTAAGACTTTTTTAAGACAAAATTGACTCAACCCTAGACCTAAACCTAAAAATTTAAAACATGACTGTAAATGACTTGTGAAGCTTTATGACTTAACCTGAACCAGTAGTGACATGCACGAGGGGAATGAATGACACAAACTACTCCTTCAGATTTATGGCATGCCTAACAAAATGCAACTGATCAAAACGGATGGGACACCTAATCATGAAATGCAAAAGAGCTTTGATCTCTGACGGAGGGATAACTAGACCGACTCTAACAGTATGTTGCTCCTGCAGGTCAAGTTGGTAATCAATGGAATGATGGGGGGCAAATCCAGGGTCAGCCATCCAGTTATGGCTGTAACCCCTATGGACAAAATCCCTACGGATAGAACCCCTATGGGCCAGGTCCGTCTAGACAAAATCAATGGGGGCAACCAACAACTGGTTGCAACCCTGGTGCTACCCCTTACCCATAGCCACAGATGTCCTTTAATCCTCAGTTACCCTTCTTAGCAACATTGGAACTGCCAGATGTGTCCAAACTGACTAATGATCCTATTCTTCATAATCCATACTGGCCACCAGTTCCAATCAAGATTCCTGGTGATTGTCCCAAATTCGATGGCAAAGTTGGAGAAGACCCCCAAGCCCACGTTATGACTTATCATCTTTGGTGTTCATCAAATTCGTGGCTTGATGATTTGGTCCGGCTCTGCCTTTTTCAAAGGACTCTCACTGGCTCTGCTACTAAGTGGTATATTGAGCTACCCCGCGGATCTTTTCAAGATTTTAACTCGTTGGCAATGGCATTTTTAACTCATTTTCAGTTGCCAATTTGGTATGAGACAAGAACGCATCTCCTCACGTCTCTTAAACAGGATACGACCACGCACATCTCCGATCATATACATGAATGGAGACGGCGTCGTCGTTTGATTAAGTTTTGGATTCTTGATCAACTCCTGACCTATTGGTTTACAACTTCCTTTGTCCCTGCGATCGCATGGGACATCGCTATGGGGGCATGTGTAATTGAAGATCAGGCTATTGCGTGTGCTCAGTACCTTGACTTGGTTTATTCCTAGTCTGGTACCCTATATGATTATTTTCCTAACGCCCCGAGGCCCGGAACTTCCAAAACTCCGCCAAAGCCATCTGTTGACGGTGTCATTGGATATGTAAATATGTCCTCTAAGAAATCTTCCATGAACCCTAGGAAGCGAAAGTCGAATGCTTCGAATGAAAATACTTCTCACGCTGTGTCTATTTATGGTAATACTTCTGAGGTTAACACCGTCCAGTCCACCACGGCGGATAAGTCCTTGAAAGGAAAAAAGAAGGGAAAAGGGAAAAATAAATCTGATCAACCAAAGTAGGATTCCCCTAAACCTCCACTCGAGGAAGGAACCAAACATAAACCCAAGTATCCTTGTCTTATCTGCGATGAGGATCACTACACCAAAGACTGCCCAAGGTGGTTTGAAGTTAGTCGCTTGTTGAAAGGTGCTCTTGGGACTCCTGCGGTACTGAAAGAACCTTTCCCCTCACAACAAACGCAAATGGTGGCTGACCCATCCCAATCCTCTTCTCCCTTTGGTTCTCAGTGTTCATGGTTGGAATAATTCCTGTTCATATTAGTACTCGAGCAAAACAATATCTGTCATCAGCCGGAAAAAAGCCTAAGGTCCCCTCAAGCGCTCCTTCGCTCAGTTTTGGTCCGCTCCATATCAAGAGACCTAGCACTGAGACGCCTATTAGACCCCCTCCTAAAGGTGTACTCTGGAGATCTTCTTACAACCTTAATGCTCATGCTGCTCAGCACTACAACATTGTTGAGGACTTAGCCCAGGCTCCATTAGCTATGTCCACTCTAGAAGTTCTCCAGAGCTGGCCCCCCCAGAGGAAGTCCTTACTATCGGCCATCGGTGGCATCGACCTGACCGAATCAGATTTGATCACTTTTGATCTCGAAAGCCATGTACCGAGACTGCCTCATCAGATTTCCTTCCTTATCCAGGTCATCCTCAACTCTAAAACGATTCATCGTACTGTCATTGATGAAGGTGCTTCAACTTGCATTATGTCTGTTGCTTGTTGGAAGGCTATTGGTTCTCCGACCTTCAGTTAGTCTCCTACAACCTTGGAAGCCTTTGATGGGAGAGAGTCTCACCCTTATGGTATCCTCCAATGCTTGCCTATTACTTTGGAAGGGAAGACTGTCGAAGTGGAAGTTGAAGTTGTTGATGCTAATCTAACTTACAACCTCCTTTTGGGCCGAAGTTGGACATACACCATGCGAGCCATGGCTTCATCTCTATTTCGTTTCATTCACTTCCCTCATTAGGGGAAGATTGTCACAGTAGACCAGCTCTCTTTCTTTGCCTCCTCTTCCGAAGGCAACATGCCTCTTGTGGAGCATACCTCCATTCCATTAGAGAGTGTGGGAGCTGGGCTCTTTAAAGATCCTACCCTCATGGGTGTCTTTTCACTCCCACCTCTGAACGTTGCTCCTATCAATATGATTTATGATCGTTTTGATCCTTGGGTTATTCCCCCCATTAACCAGATAGAATCATGGGGCGATGAGATGTCGTTGAGTCCTGCTGAGCTCAACTACGTCGAGATTTGTTTCTGTATTGACTCCTCTTCCTGAATCTGCTTCTTTGAGCAGAGCTCTTGACTCGTATGCTCATTCTCCTTGGCTTGGAGACTATGCTTCTTCAGATCCTTTAAAGGAAACATTTCCTTCTGATGAAGCCATTATCGAGACTATGTCTCTCGAGGAACCCCCTTGGTCCAATCTTCACCATCGTTCCTCGTTCCTCCCTACGCATCGGGAAATGATTGCCTGTCCCGAGCAGTTTGCTTGTTGTCTCCCTGCACAACCCCTTAAGACACCCATCCAAGTATATCAAGTGTCCTCTGAAGGGAACATAGGAAACATCACACAAACCCAACTGATCGACATCTCTGTTCAACCAGGGATTATCGAGCATATCCATGTAGGAGTAACTTTTACTCCTGAGGAAATTCAGCTTTATACTGGTCTTTTTCGCGAATTTCATGATGTGTTTTCTTGGTCTTATGAAGAAATTCCCGGCATCTACCCAAGTATCATGGTGCATGAGATACCCACGTATCTAGGAGCTAAGCCTGTCCAACAACGTTTACGCCCCGTGCACCCCTGAAAGGCAGCAACCATTAAAGCGAAAGTTGAAAAGCTTCTCAAGGCTGGTTTTATCTACCCCATCCCACTCACAGATTGGGTCTCCAATATCATCCCTGTGAATAAAAATCAGGGTACCATCAGGGTCTGTGTTGATTACCGTGATATTAATTGAGCCTGTCCCAAGGATAACTACCCCACACCCTTCATTGACTAGCTCATTGATGAGTGTGTCGGAAGTGAAATATACTCGTTTATGGATGGTTTCTTTGATTATAACCAGATTAATATTGCGCCTGCCGATTAGCACAAAAATGCCTTTATCTGTCCATGGGGCATGTTCGCCTACAAAAAGCTCCCTTTCGGTTTGAAGAACGCCAATGCTACCTTCCAACGCGCGATGTCCTATGCATTCCATGATATTCAACACATCGTACAACCTTACCTGGATGATCTACCATCTCATTCAGCTAAGCGCGGGACCATTCTGCTCATCTTTGCGAAATCTTTCTCAGCTGTCGACACTACCGTATTCAGCTCAACCCACATAAGTGTGTCCTCTACGTGGAGTCTGGCAGACTTCTTGGGTTCATCATCTCCTGAGAGGGAATCTGTTTGGACCCCCTTAAATTCAAGGCCATTCTGAATCTTCCTCCCGTTGCTTCTTTGTAGCAATTGCAGAGCTTGCAGAGTAAAGCAAATTTTCTACGATGCTTCATTCCGAACTATGCTGAGGTGGCCAAAGGCTTTACGCGGTTACTAAAGCAGGACACCTCTTTTCGTTTGGATGCCGCAGCTCAAGGGTCCTTTGAGCACCTCAAGGCTCTCCTTGTTTTCGCTCCTTTGTTGTGTCCTCCTAATTACCATCGTGATTACACTTTGTATTTGGCCGCTGCCGATACCACTATTGGCATGGTTCTTGTTCAAGATGATGATTGTTGTATAGGTAAATCCCCTTTGCGGACAGAGGCGATCCCACTAGCCTAAATGGGGTCTAGCAACAATCAAACAACGCTAACATGCATTTTCCTAATTGCAAAGTAAAGGATAATGATGAGAGCCTACCTCGAATCAAATACTAGTATTCGTAGAAGAGTCGTCGCTTCCATTCTTTCGTTTTAGCTGGTCACAATCCTCACGATCCTCGTGAACAGACACTTGCACATGCAAAGAACAAGACAAATACAAGCATAAAATCCGAGAAATGCAACTATGTATCAGTCAGAAAGGATACAACTCAAACATCATTATAAAGACACATGAGTGGAACCATAATGATAGTCGTCTATTATTATTGATAAACAAAAGATAATACAACCAAGTTCTGACCTCCTTTGGTTGGGTGATTAGCAACACATGCCTTGCAAAGCTTGTAGGGGATGGGGAACAAGCCTCTCTCTCCCTGATTACTTGGACATGGATCTCCTCCTTAGAGATATAGCCTCATAGGGATGAACAAGGCCTCTTGTAGCATGAGCTTAGCAATTCTCAGACTTTGGGACTTAGATTTGGGAGTTTGAAGAGTAGAATTAATAACTAGCTTGTCAAAGGCAAAGGGACAAGCTTATATAGAGGTAGGAGGAGTAGATAAGACCATCCACTTGATTCATGGGATTGTCCTTATCATTAGGAATCTTCCATGAGAGGTGGAGAACTACTTCCCTCCTTGGGATATTCGAAGCCCAACTGAACTAACTCAAACTGGAACCCGTTCATGGATAGGTTAGAAGGAACCTTTGGAAGTTTGTTTGTTAAAAACTTTACCCAACTGGGTTGGCGCTAGTGCGACTCTGAGACAGAGCGCCAGCTGGCACGCCCTCTTTGGAGGATTTCCCCCATTGGCGCGAGTGATACACTATGGAACAACGCCAATGGAGAAAGGGCTATATTTTTGGGTATTTTGCAGAAGTTGTCTTCAGGGCATATGGAGTACATACTTTAAGGGATACAATGCAGGTGTTTTCAAGTTATGTCACTTCTCACAGGTCCCGGAGTAGGTCCTCCAATGTATGAGAGAAGGGGTAACAGGGACGGTGACAAAATACTGTGTAACAATGATGATGACATTGAGCACATCATTTATTATCTCAGCCGCAATTTATTAGATACGGAATCTCGATATGCTCACATCGAGAAATTGGCATTTGCCACCATTTGTGCTGTCCAATGTTTCCACCATTATATATTGTTGCGTACTACGACAGTGGTTTCTAATTGCAACCCAATGACATACATCCTGTTGCGTCAGCTACTGGGGGGCAAGTACTCGAAGTGGATTGTTATCCTCCAAGAGTTCAACTTGGAATTCACTACTTCCAAGTCCAAGAAATCCCTCGTCTTTGCTAAATTGTTGTGCTCTTTGCCATCTCTTACAGTGCCCTCTCGATTAGAGGACCATATTCCAGACGAAACCCTCTTCTTAATCAACACCCTCGATCCCTGGTACGGGGATATCATTTTCTATTTATAGACGTCCTCTTTTCATCCTGAGACATCTAAGTATGCTCGATGATGGATTCACCATCAATCTCAACCATATCGCATTATTGGGGACACCCTGTATCGTCTCGGCGTTGACTCTGTTCTCCGCTGATGTTTAACACTCGAGGAAGATGAGCGAGTTTTAAATGACTGCCATTCTGGTGCTTGTGGTGGTCACATGTCTAGATATGCTACTGCTCAGAAAATCCTCCGCGCTGGTTACTTTTGGCCCTCCATTTTTAAGGATTGCATCCTTGCCATCCGCTCTTGTCACGAGTGCAAAATCTACTAGCGGAAGATGCGTGCGCCTCCCGCTCCACTGCACCCCGTTGTTACTATCGACCCTTTTGCAAAATGGGGCATTAATTATATGACCTGTAACCCTTTCTCGGCCGGGGGGAATGGGTACATCATCGTTGCCGTTGATTACTTCACAAAATGGGCCTAGGCAATGCCCACATTGCCTGAAGATGATCACACAGTGGCGCAGTTTTTATTTAATCATGTTATCTCATAGTTCGGAGTCCCTCAGGCCATCATCACTAATCACGACAAGCATTTCCGTAATCATATGATGACTAAGCTTACAACACAGTTGGGCTTACGGCACGATAGCTCGAATCCATACTATCCTCAGGCCAATGGCCAAGTAGAAGCTGTCAACAAGGTTCTAGTTACAATGCTTCAACGAACCATTAGCATGCACAAGTCCAACTCGCACTTGATGTTGTTCTCTACCTTGTGGGCCTACCGAACCTCTGTGAAGGATGCCACCAGTTTCACTCCTTTCCAATTGGTTTATGGACTGGAGGCTACCCTTCCCGTCGAGTGCGAGATCCCTTCTTTAAAATTAGCCATCGAATTGCTCCCCAACACTACTCCGGTAGAGGAACACCTTCTTTACCTAGAGCGACTAGACAAGACTCGTCAACTAGCCTCTCTAGCTATCAAAGCATAGAAGAAGAGAGTGAAAACTCACTTCGATCACACTGTACATCCTCGTTCTTTTGTTGAGGGAGATTTAGTCCTACTCTACGATCAAGCCAATGACAAGCTGGGGGCAGGAAAATTTGAACCCATGTGGCACGGGCCTTATAGTGTGAAGAGAGTTTTGTAGAAAGGGGCCTATGAGCTAATTGACTACGAAGGGAATCCTCTGGATAAGCCCCGAAATGGGCTTTACTTGAAAAAATATTATGCGTGAATTCCAGGCACTCTAATTTGTACATACGTGTGCTTTAGCAAGTGTGTTGTGTGTGCATGTTTTCATGTTTTTTGGCTTGGTGTGTCAGCGTGATTGCCACTTATTATGTATTTTTTCTTCTTGTACAAATGTCTGGTTCGCCTTACATTGGTTTTGCCGATGGTGCCTCCTGTAGTACACACAACCTGTCTTTTGCGGCATGGGTGATCTACGATCCTCATGGTGAGCTAGTAGACCTTCAAGGGGTTTATCTAGGTTGTACCACGAACAATGTTGCTGAGTATAGTGCTATTATTGAGTTATTGGCCGAGACGATCAATCTCGGTATTCGAGCATTGGTTGTGAACCTGGATTCTCAGCTTGTCATCCACCAGCTCAATGGGCGATATTCCATTAGAGACCATCAGATTCTAAGGTTATATCTACGTGTTAAGTTGTTAGAAAGGAATTTTGATTTCATCACATATCAACACATTCCAAGACGATTAAATACGTTAACTGATGCATTAGCCAATTATGTATTAGACATACATCTGCATAACATGTAATTAAAATAATAAAAGAAGCATAAAAACACAATAAACCATAAACATATATGTCAAAATGTGTTGCACAATGTGCATCACATAGATCAAAAAATATACATGTTGGTCTTAATACATCCAGAGATGACATGTCTCTCAAAAAATATGCATGAAAAGAAACCCTAGGTGTCTAATCCCTATGGTGCTCATGATAGCACGTCAGCACACGCACTAGGCGTCTCAGAAGACGGTGGATGCGACTAGGCACTCCCACTGTATGTCTCTGGTATGCTAGTGGGACATCCGCCAGCCGAGCATAATCTAGAATCCCCCGAGCGATCCCCTCGAGGTTCTGGATCAGTTCCCCTCCCTCGGCATCCTCTTCCTGAGGGTCAGCTGCAGGATGGTTTCTTCGCAAAATAGGAGACATGCCAGTTGGTCTCTCTGGGCCAACATCTGCATACACATATAACTGTTGTTAGAACGAACATGTATTAAAAAAAATCATAAAACATAAAATCAAAAAGAGATCATACCCAGCTCCTCATCCCACTCATCTCCCTCTGGCAGTGGGAGATCTAGGTCACCAGTGAAGTCAGTCCCTGCATATGGCCAATCTTTGACCACAATCAGCTGACGACGTAGCCACCCAAAAAACTCTGGCCTCCAAAACATCTGTTGGCCTCCTCCCCCTCTGGGCATCAATGCTACCCAGTGAGCCATTCTCGGCTCTCGTGGTACTGGATTAGCTATGATGGCCCCTTGGCCCTGAAAGATTGGTAATCGTTCCAGAATGAACGTTACTAGGATAGAACCATAGCCAAACTTTTTTAGTTTGCCTCGCTTACACTTTGTAAGATGTCTCTTCATGTTTGCAGTCACTATTGTGGCCTAATAAAAAATAGTGGGATTCATACACTCTATGGCCAATAAGAGCTGGTTTTTGGTTGCCTTGTGCAGTGCCTGTGCCCGCACAGCCCGCGTGATGGTAAATAACACCACCTTGAGTGTTAGATCTCGGATGGTGGCAATATCTACCTTTGCACTTCCAGATCCGAATTGTGCCCCTAGGCACACTCACTCCATCACCTTGCCCATCTTCTCACCAGATGGTCTGCTCCCTGTCAATAAGGGCACCGGACCTCTGCATGACAATCCCGTGATGAAGTAGATGTTAGAAACATCTAGTTCTAATACTTGGTCTTGCAATTGGAACACTTGCTCATTTTCGTCCCAAAGGCTGATCAAGTACTGTAAGAGCTCAGGTTGAGCTCGTAAGTAAGGCGTTAGGAAGAATTTTTCAGCCTGCAATCCCTAAGGGCATCCATGCAAACTTCATCTTCCATGGCCAATTCGTCCACTCTTTCGTGCTCCCTCTCTTTCCATTCAATTACCATTTTGCTCGGTTGCCTGTGTCCACATGATTAAAAAAACCTTGATTAGATCTCTGGTAGGCTAGGAAATGCATTTAAATCATTTAAAAATTTGAAATTTAAAGGGAAAAATGCGCTTCGGCCATTGGCGCGATTGTTTTTAAAACAATCGCGCCCATTGGCACGGGCCTTTGGCGTGTAAAAGCCCATTGGCACGGGTCTGTGCCCGATACCCGTGCTAATGGGCGCGACCCTAATTTTTTAAATTCCTCCCACAGAGATCAAATGAGGAAAAGGAAATCATTAAAAAATGGACTAAAATGGAGTATGAGGAAGCACCTATTACCTGGAATTGACGGAGCTCTAAATGGTCGCACAGATCTGTCACAATCGCCGCCCGAAGTTCGCACACCAAATGGACCACTGCTGCTCTTCAGTGAGGTAAAAAGTAAAAAGTAACTTTTTTTTTTTTACCATTTTGACATATTTATAGCTTTTTCAACTCAAAATAGGTTTTGAAAGTTATTTTTTATGAATATTTTAATATATTTTTTGTCGAAAATGGTTTTACACTTTCTTTTTGTGTAGCAACAGGTTTTTATGCGACTTAGACGGTGAAACGAGTTATATTTTATACTTTTCGGACTCAGTAAATACAAGAAAAAGTCATTCTGGAGTCATCTTTCAGCGCTTTTCTGACTCTCTAAAAATGGAAAGATTTTCGAGTTATTCCTCTTGACTCGCTAAACGTAAATGGGAGGCGGTCGTCTTTAAACTCTTTTCTGACCGTGTAAAGATGAAAAGATCATCGGGCCCTTGTCGTTTCAGGCTCGTTAACGGTTATGAAATGACGTGATTTTGGTCGCTTTTTTACTTTTTCAGCTCGAAGTCACTAATCATGAAAATTACTCCTCGATCGTAATGGTCGGGCGGTTCTTTCAAGCATTCTTTTATACTTTTTCGGACTCGAGAGACACAACTTTACGAAAAAGGACACCCCTGGAGTTTACTTTTCTGTTGTCTTTTCAAACTCTCTAAACATGAAAAGACACCGAGTTCTTCCTTTGCCAGACTTGTTAAAACCTGATGACATTGGATTCCATCGAAATGACACTTTACAAGCATATGCTATCCCTGTCAAGCTTGTTAATAAAAATAACTGGGGTACTCGCTAGAAATGGTGGGGAAAATGGAACCAGAATTATTGTCGTGTCGACAGTATGTTGCTCTTGAACATGGCACTTGTCTGCATTCGTGTCTGGGTGGGGACATCTCATCTCATTTTTCACTTGCCTTGGTGGGTTTGGGTGATCCTGTTTGACCTCTCATCTACTCTTTGCCTTGTCGCCATGACCTCGAATCGATTGATGTCAAATACTGCCAAGTCCACTGTCGTGTTGCCGATATGTTCAAGAGAAGTTGACCTCTGTGAAATATTAACCTCCCTCTGATAACTCATATAATCCTGATTCAAAAAAACATTATCCTCCTCTGTCTCATGTCGATGATGTGGGAAACACTATGGCCCACCTTCGATCAAGGTCGCTTCCTATCGACTTCAGCTCATTATCCAAGAAGTTGATCTAGAGACTCCCTTTTGGTGCCTTGGAGCCTGCATGCCTCAATGGCAGGTTCTTCGTGTTCGACGTGAGGTTTTCATCATTGGACTCTGATCAAATGATTCTACGGGTGTTCGACGCCAGCTCACTGATTCACACGCCGTAGATTGTACCTATAGTACCTTGAGGGCCATTGTCATTATTGGTGGTACCTCTCACGTCTGGTAACAGTTTTCATCATTGGCTGGTAATCAGACGATGTTCCTACATGTTCGAATTCGACTCCTATATTCGCATGCTTGAACTTGTACTTTGTTCGGGTCGAGATGGAGCGCAAGACCCTGGGTTTTGTCTGTTGGGATCCAGGCTGCGATTTTGTGGATTATTTTGATTATTACATGACTCATTCACTGGATGGCTGCAACCATGCTTGAGTCTATTTATCGATCCTCACTAGATGGCTACGTCCATACCTTGGATCTAGATTCTTGTGTACTCTACTATGGATGGCTGTGCCCATACCACATATATCATGTATTTGAGATATCAGTTGTACTTCTCCACATAGGTTTTCTAGCGGCAGTGTTTTCGGTTGGACATGTTCTCGTAAAGCATTTCACCCCTCTCTCTCTCTCTCAGGCCTCATGCTTTAGGGGGCATCTGTTACATAGAAATTTGTCACCATCCCTGCTACCCCTCTCCCGTATCTTGGAGGACTTATTCCGAGACCTATGAGAAGTGACATGGCCTACAAACACTTGCATTACATTCCCCTGAACATGAGCTTTATTTTCCCTGAAGACATCTCCTGCTAAAAACCCCTAAAAATAGCTATTTTTCCATTGGCGCGGTTCCATAGTACATCCCTCGTGCCAATGGGGCAAATCCTCCAAAGAGGGCGCACCAGTTGGCACTCTGTCATAGAGTCGCACCCACGCCAACCATAATCAGTGTTTTTTTCTAACAAACAAACAGCGTAAGTCTCGTCCTAACAAATTCCTGGACTGCATCTATCTTGATTTGGGTGGTTTGGCTATGGATTTCCATAGAGAGGAAGTGGTTTGCCACCTCTCATGGAAGCTTTCTTGATGATATGGCCAATCCCATAATTATTGTGGATGATCCCAACTCCCCTTCCTCCATCTATAAAAGCTTGTCCATTTTCCTTGGCAAGCTAGTTCCAGAGATTCATAATTGTCAAGTTTCCAAGAACTTCATGCTGCAAGAGCCTTCTTAATTCCCATAAGGCCAAATCCAAGCAAGGATATTATTGTCCAAGAACCAAAAGGAGAGGCCTTTTCCTATTCGCAACAAGCTTTGTGAGACATGTGCTGCTGACTACCTGACCAAAGGAGAATCTAGTGTCAGAACTTTGGTTGTATTCTTCTTTGATTAATTGTTAATGAATGACTATTGGTTATGGTTCCACTCTTATCGTTATTTGTGATGATGATGAGTTATATCCTTTCTGATTGATATATAGTTGCATATGCTATATTTTATGCTTGTGTTTGTGTTGTTTCTTGTATGTGCAGGTGTCCATTCACGGAGATTGTGAGGATTGTGATCTGTCGGAGCAAAGGAATGGGAGAACCACCTCTTCTACAAAAAATAGAGTTGGAATCCAGGTAGGCCTTCATCATTGGTCCATTAGTTTGCAATTAGGAACTTGCACTATAGCGTTTGATCATTTTTGCTAGACCCGGTTTAGGCTAGTAGGGATCGCCTCTATCCGCAGAGGGGATTTACCTCCTCAACAATGACCATCCAAACACAGGAATCATAGATATCTGGGCCACATTGAACAGGGAATTTAGCAGGCCAAAATCAGAGACACAATCGATTATCGAGTTTAATAAAATTGTGATGCTTCTAGGTGAGACCCCATGGGATCTGGACTAGAAAATGAAGAGTATGATTCGCGAAGCCAACGTGAACTTGCTGGATGGACAACATAACGCATGGTTTGTAGCATCACTAACATTGCATTTAAGGATGGCATTGTCACAACAAAAGCTATCCACCTAGGCTGAAGCTTTAGAGATTGTAATGAGATTGCATGAGACCCATATATAGGATCCTAGTCTGGGAGTCCAACAAATCCATGCACAACTGCAAAATTTGCGTCTAGAAATGCAGAGTTTGAAACATGATAGAAAAACTCGGCCAAAGGCGCGCGAGGAGGTGTGGTGTATAAAATGCAAAGGCTAGGGGCATGACAAGGACCACTGTCTAGTTTTTGTGAATTACTTGGTGGGGGGAGGGCCGATCCATTAAGACCAGAGGCACAAGCAGGACCAAGCGTAGTGCCTACACTATGGTGTACGATTTGTCAGATAGGAGGAAAACACACTACAGATAACTGTCACCTATTATAGAAGTATACGCAGACATCCCAACAATTTTTCTGTAATTTCTGCAGGTCGGTAGGCCATGATGAGCACACCTATAGAAGTTACGAGTTGATGATGGATCAAAATCTTACCTATAGAGTGCAGACCAAAACACGAGCCCTCAATCCAAATGCAGGGATGACACATGCTGGATTTCAGGGGCGCAGATGAGGTTGAGGTGGAATGGGACTAGGAAGGGGTTGCAGACAACTAATATGTTATAATTGCCGAGGGTCAGGGCACTATGCGCGTGATTGTATGAATCCGATGAGAGCATCATGTTTATACTATACCCAATTTAATCATGAGACAAAGGACTTCCCTACACTGATAGCGAGGTTGCGCAATAAAGGAGTACTACAACTGCCCCTGACTCAACCTATAGATGATGAGGTCTGAGCAGCGTGAAGAAGCCCCGAATGTAAACATAGTGCTTCGAAGTGGTATCACAACTGGAGATGACAAAGGTACGTAGCCAAAAGAAAGTGCGTGGGTTCACAAGGCTCCTACAAAGGAGCCTGAATTTGATTTAGAGCACACGAAGGAGACATTCATGGAAGCTAAGAAGAGCTTCACGGAGGCCTCCACTTCAGGTAGTAAGGATCAAATAGAACTAGGGATGGATCCTTCAATGCTCACTACCGTTCTGGAGACATGCATGAAACTACTATGCAACAACACGGCTGTAAATGGACTGCAGGAACTTATCACTAGGTGCGCTGGGTCAAGAAAACACTATGCATACTCTAGAAACTTGGAAAGCATGCATTGCGAACAGGAAGGGAAATGAGGTTGACTGTGCAAATCAGAGAGTACAAAATGGATCAAGTAATTCTAGATCTTGGATCGGACGCGAATGTATTGAAAAAACAAACATGGGAATGCATGGGCAGACTCACGCTACAATGGTCTCCTATTCAATTGCGAATGGTGAACCAGTAGAAGATCCTACTAATGGGAAGATTGTAGGGATAACAATAGATATCAAAGGTACTAGCATGCTAGCAAATTTCGAAGTGATAGAGATTGTCGATGACAACAATCCCTATCCCACACTACTGGGAATAGATTGAGCCACTAATATGAATGGACTAATAAATCTAAAGAAGCGCAAAATGATTTTTGAGAAAACGTCACTATGCGTACTGGTACCTTTAGACCCTACAGAAGGAGTGTGCTACACTGAACCGGTGCACGCTGATAATAGTGATGACGATATTGACTGTATCTACAAGATAATCGCTCGAGAGTAGGATTGGGTGAATCCAACAACAGATGGTAGGATTTCGTGGGAGTGCAAAAGCTCCTGCACTTTGGATTTGGATGAAGAAATAGAATGATGGCAGAATCGATTATACGAAGTAACCGCACTCAATTGCAACACGATGATAACATCACTACACTACATGACAACAGAGATAAGGGATCTGCTTAGGTATGACGGGTTGACAGCGGTGGATGAATTCCTGAACAAATTTGAGAGTGAAGTGCTAGAACAACAACATTTTGACGGTCTGAAATGGGCATTGCGTGCTATGCTCACAAGGTGGTGGGGGACGCATTAGAAAAACTTTGAGGATTGGTGCGAATGCAGAAGGGGGATGCTTATACGATTTGGAAAACCTCAGCTATGGATGAGAGTCGGTTATGAGGGACGAAATAGATTATGAACCCACCTTTCTAGATGGGTACAGACATATGGCATGCAGCCTGCACAAACGCACACTGCTCCCATGATAGAAAACAAGAACAAAACATAGCAATAGGAAAGATGAAGCACGCCAAAGATTATCTGCTGGGAAGCATTTGACAAGGTGTGTGAAGTGCTGAATAGGGTCCACCATGTGAAACACACTGATTGGGACCTGTGCGTACTTGCCATACTATGGGCTTACATGACAACATGCAAAAAGCTGATAGGCCAGACACCCTTCCAGTTAGTTTATGGCGTGGAAGCTTTCATGCCAATGGAATATATTGCACCTAGTTTGCGAACAACAATGCTCACAGGAATGATGGCCCATGAAGCTCTGGAGGAATGACTCGGACAATTGGAAGAACTTGAGGAAGAATAGTTTTTGGCTAGATTTAATCAGCAGGTGCAAAAGTAGCGTGAAAAAACCTGGCACAATTGCCATATCAAGTTGCACATCTTCAAGGTAAATGACTTAGTGTTGTTGTATGACAGTAAGTTTGAAAAATTTCCGGAGAAATTTAGAATGCATTCGCTGGGACCATACGTGGTTAAGGAGGTCACAAACGGTGTTGTGGTCTAGCTAGTCAAATTGAATGGGGAACCCTTCCCAGGTAAAGTAAATGGCAGCCACTTGAAGCCCTACACAGGTGGGCCGATTATCTGACTAGCTGGCCACATCATAGTCTTCGCAACCCAAGGAGCCGGAAAAAGGTGCGGGACTATAAAGATACGTAGTAGATGCAGATACAAATGTAAGGAAACAATTCAACCATGGAGGCCTCAGAGGAACAGATGCAATAGGTACAACAAGCATAAGCTCAGTGCACTACAGACATCAAGACCATTCGAGACCAGTTGGAGGGACTCCGCGCAAAGATTGTCGTGCCGACAGAGTGACTCGAGGGTGAGTCATGATGTTTGTATTGGGGGCCTGTTGGGCATGGAATCCCCTCAAGACATGTTTTGGGGCTTAAAGCCCAAGTTTTGAGTAATATTGTTGTAAAGACTCCCCAAATTGCGGACACGTAGTGCGAATCATATGTTAGAGTCATAGGGCTGTCCGCCCTAAGTTTTGAATGTAGTGTCGGCCTACCCATGGTTTGCAGACCATGGGGTTGTATAAATAGAGCGAGGCTCTAAGTTGTAAAGTAACTGAGGGATTGATGGAATATGATGGATAGAAGAAGATAATGAAGCATAGAGGAAGAGTCTAAGTATCTTGGGTCGTAGCAATAGGAAGAGGCTTTGCAGCTGAGTGAGTAGAGGTCTAGTAGAGTCCGCAGCTGAGTGCACAGGGTACAGTTGAGTCTGTAACAGAAGGAAGAAAATAATAAAGAGAAGTTTTATCTGAATCCTATGTATCTGATCTGATTTATTACATGTTTGATATTACTTGCAATTATACTATTTATTTACTGCACTCACTTATATGAATTGTGACTATTGTTAAGTATAAATAAAAATGTATAAATAAGTTCAGTTAATCACCTAATATCGGGTTGCAGGTAAGGACTTGGGTAATAACACTATTTGAGCCCCGAGTAGGGCTGCACAAAGGAAACATCTCAGGCTGTGAGGTACGGGTAAGTGCGCGTAGCGACGTGTGCGCAGGGTTGAACCACAAGTGCGTGTAGCGACATGTGCACAGGGTTGAACCATAAATCGGTTGAAACCATCAGACATCTCCAGGGTGTGAAAACATAGTTCCATCACCCTCCCATACTACTTCGAGTGAGACCTCAGTCTGCGCTCTACAGACTGTTGCCGAAAGGGCTAGTAGTACCAGGATTTGTGTGGCTAAATCACCTCTGAACTTGGGTCAGGCCCCAACAAGCCAACACAAAGAGATTATACCTTAGAGCCTTAATTTTCTTACCAGGGCCCTATAGCCTCTTCTTGTTCAACTATAGCCATAATCTATCTCCCACCTTGAATGATTTATATGTTCTGTGCTGATCATGCATGGCCTTATACTTCTCCTGCGACTTATACAATGTTTCTTGTACCTGTAGATGGATTTGCTTGATCTTCTCTATAAAATTTCAGCCCTCAAAGAATCTTCTGTAAGGTATTCCCTCACTCCTCCTTGCTTCCCATACGCAACATCCAAATTTGAAGGTGGAAAAGATCCAAAACAAGCTCAAATGGGAACTTTCCTATAAAAGTGTGGACTGCTTTATTATAAGAATGTTGTATATATATTATATTTTCATCCTAGGTCTTCGAATGATTTTGGTTGTATCCCCTTAGAAGATAGATCTAAGCCTTGTTGACTACTTTTGTCTATCCATCGTTATGTGGATGTAATGTTGTATATCTCTTCAACTTTGTGTCCATCTTCTCCTACAATGTAGTCCAAAATGCACTGAAAAATCTTGTGTCCCTGTCTGAAATGACACTCCTTGGTACCCCAAAGTGCACCGAGACCTATCTAAAGAAAAATTTTGTTGCTTCTTGTCCACTAATGGTATTTTTATAGGCCATCAGAACACATATCTTGCTAAACTTGTCAACTACCACGAACAGGTAGTCATGTCCCTTTCTAGTTGTTAGTGAACCTCCCACAAAATCCATGGAAATACTTTCCCAAGGACGAATAGGTAGGTAAGGAATGATATAGACCCTATTTCTTGTTGCTAGGCTTGCTGGTACAAAAAAACATGCATCCTCTTATGAACCTAGCTACTTTCTCTTGCATCTTAGGCTAGTACACATACCTCTGCAAGTTAGCCATGGTCTTCCTTACACCAAAGTGCCTTGCAAAACTTGGAGTTGTGAGCCTCTCTAATAAGTTGCAAATGCTCACCTTTAGGAAAATATAGCTTATCCAACCTATAGAGTAACCCATCCTAGAGATTTTAGTCAACTGTACTATTGCCACTGTGCACATGACCCTAACTCTGCAACTGTTGATACACCTCCTTGAAGTCCTCATCTTCTGAATATGCCTCTCTACATGCATCATGGGTGAATGGATCCATGTGCATAAGAGTTCCCAAAGCTGTAACCTTTGATGAGGGTGGCCTTGAAAGCATATCGAAAAACTTGTTTGTGCTACCCTTCTTACATTTAATGTGTTGGCATTATGGTACATGTGTTGTCCTTGATGGAAAGTCACATATATGATAACTAGATGTATCCACAGGTTAGTTCATAAATGATAAAGTGATGCATGATGGCAACTCACATTGTAACAGGTCAATTTAGGGGTAACAGAGTAATGGCACAGAAGAATAGGATGACAGGACAAATGATTACAGATTAAAATCAAGAAAATGAGGAAAGAGAATGTTTTAAGTTGTATATGTTGTTTAACCTAGTACAAGTCATGTATACACATGAGTACACAAAATAAAAGGCGTGTAAACGTATGCACACAGTTTCACAGAAGGAAAAGCGTGTATGGGATGGAAAATTAAGGTTAAAGAATACCAAGGGTCCATACCATGGTATTAGCCCACAATATTGAGCTGAACAATGGTTACTTGATCCCATATAAGAATACCATAGGTTCTAAGTGTTGTTTTAGTTCATGGTATTGACAAATTCTCTAAGTATATAAGGAGGAGAAGATCAAAGGGCTAAACTGTGCAAATAAAAAGGGTTTTTCATGAATACTTCTATCTGAAGTATATTTTGTGTTGTAAGGGCTATGGTTATGATATAGATTTAAAACATCTTTTGCACCCTTGGATACAATATTGGATTAGGATCATGAGACCTGAAATGACTTATCATTGTATGATTTGATAATGGATATGATAGATTTGAATGCTAACACATGTTTTATGATTTAAATGCTATGATCTGGGTATATCTGAAGTCTTGAAAAGATGCAAAGTTATAAGTCATTATTTGCAGATCTATACGCAGGTTCACCTCGGTGAAGGTGCGTATACACGCGGATTCAACACTTCCAAGTAGCATATGTAGAGGAAGGGCTTGTTTTTTAGAAATGACTGATCTATCTGATCATTTTTGCTCTCTGCTAATGATCTCTTCATTAGATCTAAAGTTAAACTGATTGTATAAGGAGATCGAGTCTGGATGAGTGATTGATTGAGTAAGAAGGGTGATCTTTGCTACTATTTGTTTAGAGATCTGTAATATGAAAGTAGATCTTCAGAATGTCTTTGGTTAGTACATTTTTTGGTTCAAAAGTTTTATGATTCAATATCTTTAGAGGTATACGCAGGTTGGGTTACATAAAGTAGCATATACACGCAAGTTGTCCTAATTGAAGTAGCGTATACATTCTGACATATGATTTTTAAGGTTGAAGTTGGTTCTAGTTGTTGACGTAGCATTTTGGGTTCAACTTTGTGTTATGGTGATAGTGATCTGACTGTTTAGATTGACTGATTGTGTTTTTCTTTAGAGTTGATGGGTTTCAGTGATTGGTTGATGTAGTTGTTTTTGATGGTTGTATTGCAGTAGTGATTGATGTATACCAGGAGTATCTAGTTTGAAAATTTATGAAACGTGGTCCCTGAAGAATGAGTGAAGGTGGTAGCCTTCAACAGGTGGATGCCTGCGTACTGGAAAGAGTCTGCACCAATACAAAAATTGTAAACACTTTTAATAATAAGAAGTGTTACATAACATTTTGTCACTATCCCTGTACTCCCTTTCCTTGATCCTGAAGGACCTCTACAATGAACCATACATGATTTTCCTTTATGAAGAAACTCCCATTGTGTCCCTCTTCATGAGCAGAACAATTCCCTTTTGCACCATTTCCCCAAAATATTCTATTTTTCTCAATTTACAAGAGTGATCCTAATGACCTTTGTGCTCCTCGCGCTGATATGCAGGGATTAACACTGTCCCTTGTGCTAACTGGAGTGACTGAGATTTGTTATAGTCGTGTCGATCCTCTTATGGAAAGTTTTTTAAATAAGGAGCTAAAGCTTCCATGTCTAGAAGCTTTGTAACCGAAGTTTGGTAAATGGTTTGGCCAGATGGGATAGAGGATGTCAGTTTGGGCTCCTTTCCCCTATAAAGATGGAACTACCTCAAGAGATAAGACCTTCTCCCATGAGAAGAGGATCCATCTCCCATCCATTCGTGCTATATAAACCTCCATTTTTCCCAAGCACAAGCTAGTGTTAATGTTGGTGTGCTAGTGCTAATTAAGTTTGGAGTAAACAAAAAGCTATTCATAGTTGTTTCTCTCTAATTGTGTGAGGGAGAAGTGTGAATTTGGTTTAGTGTGAAGCCTAAAGGGAAGAGCCTTAAAACTATCATTGTTGAGGCCATCATGGAATGCTAACGAAAGTGTGTGGGAACCTGGTTTTGTCGGGGGAGAACAACAACGTCAAGACATGGTTGTAATCTCTTCTTGATTCAATATATATGCAACTATTGATTGATTTCCTCCATAATGTGTCGTCTTACATGTTTATGGCTTAATGTTTCTTGACTTGTTAAGTAGGTTGAATTACAATTTGTCTATTATCACGGTTGTTGTTTGTTGTTGTTTACTTGTTTTAGGTGTCTGAAGAAGGAAACGAGAGATAGCTGGAGTGAGAAAGCAAGGTCATCATCAAATGGGATAAGCGTACTATAAGGTAGGTCCTCTTAATTGGTTATAACCTAAGGAAATATTCCATAGAAAGTATCAATTGTGGCTAGACCCATTATCAAGCTAGAGGAATTGTTTGTGTTCGCACTCATAATTTTACTTCACCACAAATTGGTGACTCTGCTGGGGAGACCAATCCTTCTGTTTATTTGTTTGGGATTTCATGGTTTGTGTGAACTTTTCTAGTTCCACTTTTTCCCTTTGGTTCTGTTTGTTTTCCTTTGCTTATTGGTTTGAGTTTGAAATTCATAGTAGCAATTCTGGGCCCAACTTTAATTTTTAATTTTTCTTGGCTTCCTCACTCAACACGCTTAATTTGCTGACAGACGCACCGATCAACACGATATGCTGAGAAACAGTCGTGCTGACCCCCTTCTGGCACTTGTTGTCAGTTAGGCAGTTGCACCAATGCCTGTAGGTGAAGATTAGAGTTTGTCCCAAATCTTAGCCAATGTGTTTTGCTATTATGATTTCGACCTTGTAAGCCTTTTAGACCGTCTTCTCCCTGACTAGAAAGCTACTTTTCATTTGGTTTGTTTGCTTGTTGATTTGTCATCTTTTTGCTTGATTTCTTGAATCATTGGATGGTTAGTGGCATTAGGGAATCTAGATTGTCATCCTTTCAGCTAATTGTGAACTCAGTGAGTCGAGTTGTTGGTGCATTTACTCCTTGCATTTCGTTTACAGTTCTTCTACAGCTTTGACCTCCATTACACAAGGTTGAAAAGTTTTCTTTTTCTTGTCTAAATGTTTCTTTTTTGGTAGGGATCACATTGCTTCTCTTGTTTTTGGTAAAGTCGGTATTTCATTAGTTTGAAAGAGATTCTCTTTTCTTGTTTTCATTTGCTTAAAGAGCTAATTGTATCAATTTTTTTTTCATTGAAGTGTTGTATGTGAAAAATTCATTTCTTCGTTTCATGAAAAGTATAAAATTCTAGTTTGCTGCAACAGTATTCTATGATAGTTAGCATCGTTGTAGATTAGGATTGCATTGGCATTTGAAAAGAAAAAGAACTCTCTTTGCTTTTGAAAGGACTTTTAGAAATGTACTTGTCAGGAAATTAGGAATTGGAATGTATTTTTCATTAGTTTATTTTCTCAAAAAGTGAAGTAGTGAAAAATCATTTTGCTTTTAGTTGCTTGGTTGTTTGCATTTGATTGTGTGTTTTATACCTCCCTAGTGTAGACAATTCATTGAATTGAAAAGGTCTTGTCTCATTTAGTTGCATTTAGGGTTTCTCGAGTCATATCACTAAGGCCTGAAAACTGAGACATAACTCAAGATAAACTTTAAAATGAACTCAATTAACCTAAGGTGCATTTGAAATCTAATGATCACATCTAGAAGGTCTAGGCTAGAGATGTGTTCCAACATCTTTAAACCTAGCAGATATCATTAGCTTCAGCATTAGACAATGCTAGTACGGATTTGTGCTCCATGTACCATCGAGTATACAACGGGAGACTCCTCTAGGTTGCAATCCTTTATCCATAGGAAGCCGATTCAGTCGCCTTGCAAATGTGATACACCAAACACAGCATTCAGGGAGATTTCCTACTCGTACTTCTCGGTTCGCTGGGAGGTATTCTGTAGTTCACAGTTGCCTGGTAATCCTTTTTACCTAGACCATCCAAAGTAGTCATTTGATCTTTTTGACTCATTAAACTTAAAATATCATTCGAGCACTTGTCCTTTCGAGCTCGTTTCCAATAGAAAGTGATAGAGTCATCTTTGTTTCTTTCTTGACTCTTAAAACATTAAAGAGCACCAGTCTATTTATGTGTCTTAATAAATTGATTGCCCACGATCTTATAACATCTTGTTAGTCTTTTCTAGACCAAATCATGAGTTTCCCTTAAAGAAAATTTTAAAGCCTTGAAGTTTATGTCTCTCTTTTCTTGTTAACTGAGACAAGGTCATTGTGGCTAAACCATTTGGTTCACCTAGTTCCTCTTCCTCTCCTCTGTCTAAAAGATTTCCTAAGGATCCTTTTCCTAAATTACTAAAGTCACTCAAGGACCAATGTGTTGAACTAGAATCATTTTGAGCATTCAACCTTTGTCAACACGTCCTCCGCCTACTTCAGATACTGGGTCACCTGCTGATTTTGTTCAGAATCTCTGGACAATCCTATTCAACCTCCTGAGAGTTCATCGACCACTGACTGTCAGGTTGGACTGGTTATCTATCCTTTGAATCCTTTGTTTGACCCTATTGTGATATCACCGCTACGTTCGTACAGTTCATATGATAAAATTGGGTGTTCCTTTGGAATTATCCCCTTGTACCTCTTCGATCGTTCACATTCGTTTGTTCCTAGATATGGAACCTGAAGGCGATGCTCCAGTCGCCTCTTAAGATGAGTCAAAAGTTTATACTCCACATAATGTCGAGGAGGAAGAACATCCTTTTCCTCTTGAAGGTTTCCCTTATACATGGAGTATTATCGTCAGTGTGCATGGGAATTTCCACCTAATTATGTATCCTTGGCGCAATTGGTTTCAAGTACACCTAGTGCCTCATCAATTTACCATAACCCTGTTTGGGCATCTGGAGCCATGCCTACTACAAGTCCATTCATTGTGAACTCAATCTCCCAATAGGATATTACCTCTGTCCTGATGCAACCCACCGTTCCAAACCCTCTTGTATCGTCTGTCCCAGTTACTCGTCTAGTTTAGCTAGCGGTCTTTGTCAGCTCCTCAATCCCTCTAGTAAGTGGCCAAGATGTGCCACCACCTGGGGGACAGAATCTAAATGTTTCATGGTCTCAGGCACCACCAATGTTAGTAGCTCATAGGCTCACATGCTTGGTATGAACCAACCTTCTTTTGGCATTATTCCAAACCCTCCTAGTCCTACTGGATTGAGCAATGTCTAGTACCAACTGGTTCAAAATCTCGTTGGTCTGTCTCGGTCAAGAAATTTCTAGTATCAATAGCCTTATGAGGCTCAGGTCCAATACCAAACTCCTTACGCTCCATATGGTTCTCAAGGAATGGTTAATATGCCTTATGTCCTTTAGTCTGGGCAGTATGTTCAGCCTGACTCATCCACTTTTTAGGGTGGCTATGGCCAGATTCAGTTCGGGAATTTTTTGGGCATTATTCAAGTACCCTTGCAACAACAAGGATATACTCTACAACAATAAGGGAAACCTTTGTTGTAGCAAGGGCCATCCACACAGCAACAAGGGAAAACGATCCCACAGCAAGGTCAACTGCAACAACCCTAGGGGAAACCCTCACAACAGTAGCAACAAACCATGAAACAATAGATGCAGTATGCTCCACAAACCTCCTAGCCTATGTCTTCATAGGGCTAACCTCTGCAGCCCCAGGGACAAATTTTACAACCGCAAGGCCAACCCTTATAGAAATAGAACCAACCTGGGCAGCAACAACCCCTATATACATATCAACAGGGTCAACCCTTGCAAGGGAAAACCCACGGTGAAGTCTGGCAGCAACATGCCCAAAATCCTAATGTCCTAGGTCAACAGGTCCATAATTATTTTTTCCAAGGGCAGTAGGTCCAACATCCCTATGTCCAAGGGCAACAAGTCTACAATCCTTATGCTCAAGGGCAGCAGATCCAAAATCCTCTTGTTCAAAGGCATCAGGTTCACAACCCATATGCTCATGGACAACAGATACAATACCCATATGTCCAAGGTTAATAGGCTCAACAACTTTTTAACCCATATGTTTCTTATCAACAACCTATGACTGGATAGTTCCAAGGTATTCAAGATCAAAATCCTCCCTATGGCCAAGGTAACCCATAATGGGGGTAGACTCAAATGCCATATGGCCAAAATCCCCCACTATGGGGCTAAAATCTTTACCAGTAGGGATGGGCTCCTTCGGTTGGACCTGCTTACCGACCTCCAATGCCTTTTAATACTCAATTTCCATTATTTGCTACATTAGAGTTTCCAGATGTGTCTCGCCTTATGAATGATCCAATTCTTCATTCGCCATACTAGCCTCCAGTTGATCTAAATTTGAAACTACTTGAAAAAGGTTTGCAAGGTATTCAATTCAGTAGTAAACATGTTTTAAAAAATGCCCATGTCTTGTAATAAAGAAACAAATGAAATTTTCAGTTGTTCATGATCCATTCAAGCAAAGTAGAATTATTTCCTTTTACTATTTAACACATTAAAATGAATTTGTTCTGTAAAATAAATCAACCACAGATGCAAAAGAAGTTGATGAAGCAGTTCACCTCTCCTGGGCTACGTCTGCTGGGTCCAAGGCTCCCAAATGGACCTGTCCTCATTTTAATTAAATGCTCAAAATGAATTTACAGCTGAATAAAAGTCTCTACAAGTGAAATAGACTGTAAAAATAGATTCAGAACACATGAATCCTTCAGGATTGACTGCTGGTTCACCTCTAATGGATACCTGCAACCCGATACAGTTCTCTCAATACTGGGCCCTAGTGGCTCCTAGAACTTCCACGGCTCCAAAACCTGTGTAAACGACCTTTGAATGCTATAAGACCTGTGCCAATGGCTTTAGAAGGTCGAAAATACCAAAAAAAAAAATCGTCCAAAACCGCCTTTCATAGCCAAAGTTATGGCCCATTAATGATTCCCTCCAGTTTAGCCTAAAAGAACTCCAACTAACTGTAGTTAGTGTCCAGTTAGCTCCGCCAAATTTGGGGCGTCCACCAACTCCGCCTTGACTGCCGGCTATAAACGCGCATGTGACCATGTTTAATTAATTCGGCGGTTTCTGTTGGCAAGTAGGCTTAAGCCTACGGTTCCCGGGGCTTGGTCATATGGCATGGGGCTGGCCCCTTTTCTTCCCACCTTAAACCAAATTTAAACTTAAAATTAAGTTTCCTCCGCCAATATAACAACGACCGCCCTCGTAGCCTAATGGTAAGGCGTTGGGTTCATTGGAGGTAAGTCTTGTGTTCAAACCACAATCCGACCAACTTTTAAAAGAAATGCACATACGCTTGCTTATGTCACCTTAGGCCACGTGGCGACCTCTGGGCATGCCATGTGGTGGCTTCTCATTGGCCCTCTAAAAAGGAATATTCCAAGGAATATGCCGTGGAATATTCTTTTTTTATTTTTTTTTTTTTTAAATTTAAAAATTAAGGGTTATTGGGCGATTTTGTTTTTGACATAACTTTCACATACGACGACCATTTTTCGAACCGTTTGTGGCAACGGAATCAGGAGGAAGAGAAATATCTAGTAATTTAGGTTTGAGCCAATTCTAATCACTTTCATTTTTTTGCATTTTACGACACTTGGGACATGAGCCCCTGATCACACCTCTCCATTGGGAAGCTTTTGGGCCCCAAAAGCCTTCAACTACCTATTAAAGAGGTGAGGGTACAACACCCTCACTCTGTCCACCTCCATCCACTTTGAATTGTTCGGTTTGCTGCCTTTGAAACCAACCCGAACATAATCTACATTGCCCCTCCTTGAAGTGCGTGTCCTTCTGTCAAGGATTGTATCTTCTTTCAGCTCATCTAAGAATTTTGGCGAGAAATCTTCTATAGATGGCAGCTGAACAACACTTTCATGATCAACGATCAAAGGAGGTTCATACAAACATAAGTTCTCCACATTAACAACATAATACATTTGCATGTAGGAACCTAAATCTAATTGAAAAGCATTATTTCCAACTTTCTTGAGGATTTTGAATGGACCATAACGAATAGGCTTCAACTTTCTACCTTCTTCTTGCATCCTTTCCTTACTAATATACAGCCATACCTCATCCCCTTCTTGAAACTTATGATCGACTCTATGCTTGTCGTGTCTTTCCTTGTACTTGCCTTGACGCTTCTCAAGCTGTTCTTGAATTTTATGATGTATTTGCTGAATTCTTTCAATGAATGAATGAGCTTTGTCAATATCACTATGTCCCTCAATGGCGACATCTTTCTCAAGAATGAAATCAAGCGGCGATTTTGGCAAGTAACCAAAACAAGCTTCAAACGGTGAGGTGTTTGTGGAAGAGTGCTTGGCACGGTTGTAAGCATGTTGTATGTAGTGCAAATGTTCATCCCAAAGCTTGGGATGCTTGCTGCAATATTCTCTCAAGAGGTGCACAATGGTTCTGTTCACAACTTCTGTTTGTCCATCTGTTTGCGGATGGAAAGCAGTACTTTTCTTCAACTTTGTGTCCATCATCTCCCATAGGTTGGACAAAAAATTCCCCACAAATCTGGAATCCCTGTCACTAATAATGGAAGTAGGCAAACCAAAGTGAATCCATACATGATGAAAAAATAATTCGGCAGTTTACGGGTTGTTTCTGCAAGGCATAAGTATACACATTTTGCTGAAACGAATCACTACTAGCAAAAAATAATCATTTTGCTTTCTAGAGTTTGCAAACCTCCTACAAAAATCCATAAGAGAAATGCTCTCCCAGGTTCTAGAAGGTACCGCAAAGGAGTAATACAAGCCAACTTCCTATTACTAGGCTTGCCCTTGTAGCAATATGAACAAACCTCTTATGAACTTTGAAAAACAGAATCTACCAGCGAGGCCAATATCAATACCGCTGAAGATGTTGCAACTGTTTTGCTTACACCAAGAATGGCCGCAAATAAGAAGAAAGAACTGAGCTTCTCTTTGACATTTATTCCTCTCCCCCGTGGGTATATCATAACTTTCCCCAAATGACAACAAGATTGTTATGGCATGTGATAGTCATTTTCCTCTACATGATTCCCTTTACTCAAGTTAGCATACACATCTTTAAAGTCATCATCAGATGCATACTGTTCTATGTAACTATCATGTACATGGAATCATTCTTAAGTAAAGTAACAACACCAATAATAGGCCTTGAAAGCATATCAACAACTTTATTCAGAGTACCTTTCTTGTACCTTATTACCAAATGGAAATGTTGCAAGAAGCCCATCCATCTGAAGTGTCGTGACTGT